>JAGKTI010000793.1:66988-92912 GCA_018397915.1 Birgus latro | reverse complement strand
GACAGACAGACAGACAGACAGAGAGAGACAGAGAGAGAGAGGCGGGGGGGAAGGGTTGAAGGTATTGTAACAAAAGGATATTTGCTGGAGTGGGGAAGGAAATGTACCGCGAAGTTGAGAAAGAGAGAGAGAGAGAGAGAGAGAGCACGCACGTAGACCTCATTCCATTTCATCCGCCCGCAAAATGTCAACAAAAATCAGCTAATGGAATGTAAACAACGGCACGTGTCTGCGCAGGTGGTGGTGATGCTGGGGACGATAGTGGTGGTTTTCTTCGTGTGTCTCCTGCCCTACCGCGTATTCAGTCTCTGGTACATCTTCATTACCGAGGAGACTGAGAAATCTGTCGGTGAGGTAGGTCAAGCGGGGTCAAAGGTCAAACAGGGTCAATAGTCAGATAATGGAGGATTAATAGTTGTCAAGATGAATCAGTACAGTTAGGTCAGGTAGTCAGTACAGTTAGTTCTATAGGCTAATTGCAATTAGGGCAAACAGGATTAATACATTCAGCGCTAAGGTCAAAGAAAATCAGTACAATGAAGTCAAAGATTAAAGGCGGTTCATAGGCAATTAAGATATACTTGTAACCATACAGTAAGATGTAAAACATATTCAAGATTAAAGTCTTTATCAGCTGTTATACATTTGACGCCTAGGCTTTTTCTCAGCTTAGCAAAACTGTTTTGTGATAGCCTGACTGAAGTATTAAGGTGAATCCTTAGCGGCCAAAATATTAATCAAGATCATTTTTTTATCCATCTGACAAGCTAGGATTTCCCTTGGTTTAGCTAAATCCTATAATGTTACCCTGAACAAAATAGTAGAGGCTTTAGCACTATACGAGTAGCGCCAAAAGATTTAACAATGTTCTCTCTTCGTTATGGTGTTAGCAGGTGTATTTCCTGTTCTTTATCCCTTCAGACCAAGGAGGTAATTTTTCAAAATATTCTTACTAACTTTAGGCGATTATATTTAGCGTAGGAGAGATTATTCGAACCAGAAGAATTTGATATAATATATCCACTTCATTAATAAGGTGTTGTCCTGATCTGAATAATTTATAATCGCCTGGTAACGTCAATAAAATAAAAGGCACGTCTTAGGGTTGAAGGGATTAACTGTACTGTACACTGTTCCCCAATTTCTCAAGACATATGCTTCTTACTGCCAACCGTACAATGTCCTCTATTTGGCTGAGGTGCACAGCACCTCCTGTTATTAACCGTTCACTCTCTCCTCATTGACAGGGGTGTACTTCCTTCTGTTAACTGTAAACTTGCCAGTTGTCAAGAGGCGTACAATACGCCCTGCTATTAACTAAACACTACTCTCTTAGTGTCAGGTGTATTTCCATGTATTAATTATATACTCTCCACCACTACCAGGGAGTGTACTTTAACCTGTTGTACGCCTTCCGCACCTTGGTATATGTCAACTCCGCCATCAACCCTATCCTCTACAACGTCACCTCGTCAAAGTTCCGTGGGGCATTCTACAGGTAACGGGGAGTGGAGTGGGGCTGGTTCTGCAGGTAAAAGGAGGGGGGGAGGGGGAGGTGTGTAGGACTTAGTGCCTGTTTTGTCCCTTACATTGGAATATTGTTAAAATGTTGGCAGTGTATTGCTGACCAGATCGCTAGTACTTTCTTTATCGATTAATCTTCAATAACCATCAATAGCTCAAATTTCGGCTTACACTTGTTTGTTACATTTTAATATGTCTGCATTACAATAATTAAATGCATAGCATCTCCAAAATAAAAGGCAAGATTCTGAAATATTCAAGGTTGGGGTTACGCACTATCATGAACAAAAGTTCGCTGACGATCCCCTACCAATATTGTTGTGCCTTTCATATATCTCATTCCTCTACAAAAGTCAGAGAGTATCCTTCCTTTTCATAATCTTTTGTTTTATGCTTCATATTTTTATTACATAAACGGTTCATAATGTTACACCTTCCACCGCTGCAGCTGGCCGCGATGTGTTGCCGAACTTTTGGGCGTAACTGTACTGGGACGACAGAAAATTGGGTCTAAATGTTCATAATAGTGGGCTAATTTAAATTTTACTGATGAAACATTTGCTGTAAAGTGTGTCCTGTACTGTTGCCGGGGTGAAGGGGGAATGCTATCCAGGTGATTCAAAGTGGGAAGGCAATTGAACGGGCAGATGTGAGGGGGCTGGACCCTTTGTACTGGTGTAGCGGTGTGGCAGTTCAGGACCATATCTGTGATTTATATTGGGGACGGGGGGAAGGAAGGTGCCGTCGGACCGCCTGTCGCTCTGCCAAGGATGTCGGAATGGTAAGAGAAAGTTATACAAGGCTGTTTAATTACCCCTCCCCCTTCCTTCCTTCCCACGCTTTCTGTGTGTCACAGTATGTACCACAGATCTGTAGTTTCATTTCAGTGGATGTCACATGCTCATTTACTATTATTTAAGGAGGAGGGCGATGGCGAGGAATAATGAATTTATGTCTGAATGGGCATCTTTTTTCAACAGTTTGTTAAAGGGTCCATGCCGATAATTCCCTACCCCTTTAAACACACCCCCACTGCCCAACACTTTTCTACAAGCAGATTCACACTTCCAACCGAAAACAGGAAAGGGGAATGGCACCTGGGATGACATAGCTCATGTTTCTTGTCACGAATGAAATTAAAGTCTTAACATGGATTTTTTAATCCCAAATACAGCCAGAGATCAAACTTCACGTGCTATTCCGGTGCGTGTAATTCTTATTTAAAGCATGTCTGTAACTTTCCTCCCTGACGCAGCATATCAAAGAGAATTATCTATGGGCAGAGAACCACGCCAAGCATCTCTCAACTTCTTAGGTTCGCAGCAAAAGAGAGTGAAAAATAGAAAATGCTATATATAAGGCGAGTTTCTGTCCCTGACTCTACTCATATGCTACATACAGGAAACAAGGTTAGGATAATAGGGTAATAACTACCCCTCCATCAACACTTATGAGTTTCCTTGTGCGTTCAGGCTGCTGGGTCTGCGTGGAGGGGAGCAGACACAGCACACGAGCGGCATCAACACCACCACAACCAGCACACGCAGCAGCAGCAGCAGACACAGCACCTCCACCGCCGCCATCAACAACGCAGCAGTGAACGGCAACGGCATTGGCAAAACGTGGCGGAATCAGAGGCTCATCGTTCGATGCAGTTACACGTCGTGTCTAGAGAGCGAGGCAGAGAGACGTCCCCTGATGGAGAAACGACCCCATAGTCCCGCGGTGTGGGGGAATGTTAACCCTTTACCGCCGTCCATGAGCCAGTCACCCAGCCCTGCAGCCAGCCCCTTCCTCACTCGCTCCACCTGTTCCCGCGATGCCGTTAAAGAAGTCGAAAGTTTCGTCTAGTCAAGAATCTGTGCGTCCCAGGACCGTACGCTCGTTAGCAAAGGAGGCTGTCTAGCACCTCTTCCTTAGTGATTTATCATGTACATTACACCTCGGTACTGTATGTTGTTTATATATCTTCACATCGACGTACTGTCACGAGCAGAAGTTCACCGACAGTTCCCTGCCAACATTTTGTACCTGCATACCATATTTCTTATGCCTCCTCTAATGTGCTTGGCATACTCTCTTGTCGTTTTCCATATTGCCATCATATACTGTATATATTTCCTGTAACACCTTCCAAACCCGATAAGGAAGTGTCGACGAACTTTTAGTCATGATAGTATACTAATAAGGCTCAAGAAAATATTTTAGGGTGCAGTATATAAAAATAAACTGGTAGGGATGAGGTGTCAGAGAGCCTACTAACTGGTCCGGAATACGCCCCTCGGAGTATAAATGTCTATCTTATTCCAAATGTTATCCTGAGCAAGCTCAACTGTGGGTCATGTTACTTTTGGTTATGGAGATTTCGTAACGACTCTTTCTCAGCTATTTGTTTTGCATCCATCACCTTAACCTCCACCACACTTGTGATGTCTTTATTTGTGGTTCTTGCTACGTCCAGACATTGTACTCATTTTAAGTACTGTGTCCTTATAGTCCTTATAGTGCAGGGATTAATGATGACTTTAGCTAACCCTTTCAGTCCAAAAAATATCTTTTAAACTTAATAAAATCTCATGTGGTTGTAAGAATATTCCACAGATGACGTCGCCGTACTGAATGGGTTAATGACTGATGCAGACAACAGTATATCGATATTTAAAAGATATGAGATAATGTGCAAGAGAATATAGAGGTAACGAGGTGTTGTTATATGCAAAATAAATTGCTGAAACATAGTTGTTACGAAATCTCCAGTCAACGAGAATACTGTCATGCTCAGCCAGTCACATCATTGGATAAACGTGCTTTTTTCCCCCCCTCTCCTTAATCTTAACTGGGGTGCACGTAATCAGTGGCCTGATTCACTACTGCAACAGTGTAATTACCTGACACTGTCTCATCATTAAATGTACAAGTAATTCATTACTAGAAACTGTTATGCTTGAAATACTGTTTATAAAGATATAATTTATCTCGTCCACTTTTCCTAATATTTTCTGTGTTCTCATTCGTTTACTACTCTAATACTGTGACTTCTTTTTAAAGGTCTCGACCCAGATTCATAAACTTTCATTTTCTTGTCATAATTAGAAATTGTACCAGGAAAGTGCATAAATACCTACATAACTACATTATTTGTACAGATATAATTCTTAGTTACGACAGGGATGTGATCGAGAGTTTTTATGGACCTTACTATAATCCTTCTCTGAAATTCTGTTTTGACTTCCATTAGCAGTCTTGCCCATACAATCTCCACTTCATCACTCATGCACTTCAGTACTGTAAGGCTTTCCACAATCTAGTTTCAGCGCATGTTGGGATAAAACTGCAGATAATATTTAATTGTTCTAGATGGCTATTTTTGTTACCTGGGAACCGTCAACGGTTCACTACACTTTAGACTGTATAACACGAAAATATACGGCACTAATTTATTGAAGCTTAATCTGTAACCAAAATGAATGAATTACATGACTGTCTGATGTATACAGTATATGCTCTACAAACCACTACAGGCCTCGGAAAAGGGTGAATAAATTATATAGTGGAGAAGACAAACTGCAGAACCAATACCCAGCTCTTTCCTGACTCACTTGTTCGCTGTTACATGTCGTGCTGGTATACCAAATAAATGTTTTGTGTGATCACCTGCGGGACACTTACCTGACATATATCAGCAAACATATCTATTTAATATTATAACAATGTTCAAAATAAATACTGCATAAATACTTTTTTCAGTCCTTAATACCCTTGCAAAACTGTAAAACTTTATCCCTCAGAATTAAAGAAGGTGAATCATTATACAGGCACCGTGTCATGTTATATATCCAAATTATAATGGTGATTCATATCGGGGGAATCATATGGACCGCAGTGCCCACACACTGTTAAACGCTTTGTACTCTAACTTGACCTAAAACTAACACTTCTCCGTTCTGAATACTGAGTTGTAACAGAAAATTAAGACTAAATTGCGGTGCCAGTCACGAAGCAGTGCTATGTAAATGATGCAGAGCCACAATGTTGTCTTTTTCTACCACAAAGCTATACGAAGTAAGCTACAAAAAGGACGACAATTTGGGCCAAATTAGAGTAAAAAGAGTGTAGCTACCAGAACAACAAGGCGAGATATAGCGAATTTGGGCTTTATAGAATTGAGGAAACGAGGGAAGAAAGTGAAAGAAAAGACGCGCTGTGCACCGCTAGGCCTCCGTCAGGAGGGTCACATGAAATGAGTGGTGTCAGTGCGAGAGTTCCTGGCTGTGGCTGAGACGTCCAAGCAGTGAAAGGAAGGACGCCGCCTGGCGGGAAGTGAAAAATTAGTCGAGCCGAGTCTTAGAATCCCACCCCAGGTCATCGCCCATCACCAAGGGCACAGTCAGACGGGTGGCCAGGATGGCACTGACCCCCACTGAAATATCCCTGGACACCTCAAATTTCATAGGGAGTACTCATGAAGTTCCTAACGACTAATCATGGGCCACCCCATTACCATCGTGGTCACTCTCTGACCACCTTATTTTTAAATCCAGCTACATGCCTGGCCGTCAAGCTCAAGAAGGCCGGTTGGTCAGAGGTGGGGGGAGTCAACATCTATGTAGAACTTGGTAGGAATAAGCACAGACAATGAAGTGAACAGTGGGTGTGGGATTGTCGCTGAGCGTATAATACCGAGATAGTGAACGACGGCTTTCAAAACCGAGTGATGCACTCTTCGGATCATGCCAAACTTTTCCTAAAGTTACATACGTTTCATAACTGTTCGACTCAATCGTATGGAGATATTGTTGCCTGGAACTCGACAATGTACAGTAAATTACTTATAGTGATGCAGCTAGCATGCACACACACACACACACACACACACACACACACACACACACACACACACACACACATTATATACGAAAAGAGCACCTTGGAGCAATTACAGCTAGCCACACACAAACTTTATTGTCTTGAGAAATTCATGGAGAAGATGACGACAGATACAAAGACACAGGAAGAAGGCAATGGGAGGGCACTTACAAACACAATACGAGACAGTAACTGTTTGCGTGATGAATCAAGTAGACAAACAGAGAGAGAGAGAGAGAGAGAGAGAGAGAGAGAGAGAGAGAGAGAGGTAAGAAGACTAAGAGATATGCCACTTGATTTCACGTGTTATAAGGGCAGGCCGATTTTTGCTAAGTTCCAGTATTCCACTAGAACATCACCAGCAACAGTCGTCGTTACATGCAAGTCCCCAACCCAGCTGTAATGTTGGGCGAACAGGGACAAGGGGGATCAAAAATCTCTTCATGAGTCGGAGCGGCCTAAGAGTCGAATTCGGATGTGCGAAGCAATGAACAGACTGAACCACAAGTATTTTCCCAAAGTCTGACGAATACAAGGCGGAAAATCGAATAATCTGAAACATACACTAACAGAAAGTTTTTTATTTTATTGTATTTTGCTAGTTGTAAATTTTCTTCAGACAGAGCTAAGACAGTTGTTTCTTTAACTGTACACTCACGGAGAGTTTCGCATATTACATTCGATCACGACTTCGAACCACTGAATGTGAGACAAGGCTAACGAACTAGCAGCCAGACATTCGCTTATTTGATAACGGTTTGTGAGAGGTGGGCATGGGAAGGAGGAGTTTACTATCCTTAAGTTAACCTGATCCAGAATTCCATTCTTTTGGCGCTTATTTCACAAAGCTCAGTAAAAGGAGACAAAACTACCGCCCTACCTCCTTTCCATTCGTGAGTGGCATCATATTCTAGTGTTAATGTATTGTTACAACTCAGCATTCAAGATGGAGATAAGGTAATTTTAGGCCGTTAGAGTAGAATAAGCCTAATAGTCATCAGTTCCCCCTGTCCCTTCTCCTCCCTTAAAACCATCCTTCTCACGCACAGTTATCAGATCAGCGACCACTGCTTCGCTCGTACTTGTTTCACATTTGGAGGTTCGAACTGGCGGGCAAGAGTAGGCTATAACGCCACATTTTTCTCCAATGAACCATCGGCATTGGATGATCGGCTCCTCTTCCACCCCTCCCCTTCACTCCCCGGGCCCCGCTTTGAAGTGAGTAACTTTCCACCTACAGATATCAATGGAGACATTTGTGAAGGATACGACGAGTAATTATTATGACAGACCTTGACTTGGTCAAACACTTCCATCTTTTATGCTGAGTTCCAAGTAGACGTTAACAACAGAATATAATGCTAGTCACAGAGAAGTGCTATGGAAAGGTTATAGACCCGTAACATCCTCATAATGTCACTGAACTACGTGAAATACGCTACAGAGGGCGAAAATTTAGTAGGAAAAGAATGAGTGACATGGAACCGAGTGAGCTAAGGTGTATGGAGGATGGGTATGGGGAGAGGGGATGATGGCGTTACTGCTGGTGGTGAGGCGAGAGTAAGGATGAGAGAGGATGTTAAGGAAGGAGGGAGGGAGGGATGCGAGACAACGCAGGTAGGTATGAGATTAATACGAGGGCAAACTGGTGACAAGGCGTCGTATTCTAAATGGTACTGGTGACTTCATAGTACCATTTTCTAAGCGATTTATTTTGCCCATTACACCATAACATTCTTTTGTAAGACGCTTCTATCCTCTTAATATTAACATAGTTTGCATCAATAACATGAGGATACTGAGATGCAGTGTGCAGAATGAATCGCTAAGGAAGAGGTGTTGCAGAATCAAAGGTGAAATAGGGAGGGAACCATGTGGCTGTGATCAATTGTACCACACCGGCATTTCACCTCTCACCCTCATTCTCAGTCCGTGGCACGCTTCCTCCGCTACCTTAGCAATCCGAAAGAAAATACAGTAATCGTGTTTCGCTTGATGAAAATTAGTTGAACAAGTGAGAGTAAAGTCTGAGCCTCTGTGTGTGTGTGTGTGTGTGCGCGTGTGCCCGCGCGCATGTGTGCGTGCGCGCTTGCGCGGGGTGGATTCAGGGAGGCGGTCCCGCAACCGGTGTCGTAATAAGTTCCCACATGCAGGAAGTTCGCACATTAAAGTTTGCAGAAAACATTAAAAACTCTGAATGGTGGCCTCCAAATATAAATTCAAAAAACACTGCTGAAAATTACTAAAGCAGAATACACGAGTGCACTCACTGACCATAACAGTATGCCTGGCTCAAAGTGGTGGCACGTATACAAGCACAGTATCAGCACCTCTTTTGCCAACCTACCTTACTCCTAAATTGGAATAGGAAAAGGTATGTAACTATTTTGTGAAGCACATGCCAGCCATTTTGAATCCCTGAATAGCCACAATGGGTTAATTAAGCGGGAACTTCCATCACGGGAGCCAACGAAGCACCGGAAACTCTTGTGGATGCTCACTAGGGCGAATGAGAACTTTCTGGTTCGTGCATACAACACCCGGGCTCTTACTTAACCTCTGATTTTCCAACACAATACGGTGGCTATCCCCGGGGCCGGAAACGATGACTTTCCATAAATAGATTCTGGCTTCTACGTTTACCTACGTTTGAAAAGTGGCCTTCTCACTCCTGGCCGACGACGAGGAGAATGAATGGGGACTCTGATGTTCTCTCCACTGACTCGGACACTAACAAGGGCAACGACAAGGATGGTCACTGAAAAGGCTGGCACCACCAACTCGGTATAATAGTACAGACTGATCTTGCAGAACTGAAGTTAAGGAAGATAAAGCGCTGTAAGCGCAGTAACCTGGCCCATTCCTTACCTGTAGTAGGCTACCTCTTCGAAAAACTTATTTTATTTTGACTAGCAACAAATTTTTTTTTTCTTTCAGCTTGGGAAAGATCCCTTGAACTGAACGATAAACCTACGAAGTAAGGATGGATGAGTATATGTGACAAAACAGTAAAAACTAAAGACTGGATGCTAAATTACTAATGAGGGCCAGAGAATGTCTCTATAGCTTATAGCGTAAGTTGAGGCCTGTCCACGCATCAGTGGGTATTGAGGTGTCCGAGCCACTGAACACTATAATATGGAGTTCAGTCTTCGCAGCAAGCGTGACTTACGGTCGCCATACTGAAACACCCACACTCGTCGCCTGTCTCGTGTTAATACAAAAATATATGATTTTTTTTCTGCCTAGCTCTACGAATTACGTGAAACATTTAGCCTAGAGTATGAATAAAAAGTCATGTTTCTGAGATATATATATATATATACGTAAAACGCAGGCTACAGAGGGTTCCTATTCGAGACCGGGTCGGCAATTCTAAGAGTTGCCAGGTTGGCGAATTTCCCGCCAAACTGGGCGGTATTTGATTAAGGCTGGAGGGTAAAATTTAACACTGGCGGTTGGGCGGTTTTATGGGCGAGTTTATATCTTAACTGGCGGGTTTTCGGCGGCTTCAGCTCGTGAGGACATTTGCTAAATAAACCTTACTGAATTAACCTTACTATAACTCTCGTCTCTTAGCAAAAACAGGGGTGACAGGAGACGTGGCTAGACATATCACAACTAACGTGCCTGTACACTGGGGAGGGAAAGTCTTTAAAAAACAAGAGGGGTGGCATGATTGGTATAATTTCTTGTTGGTCACTGGTGTTTCACTCGCGCGCCGGTACACTAGGGAGGGGGAAGTTTTAATAAACAAGAGGATGGCACGATCGGTACAATATAATTGTTCTGTTAGTCACTGTGGTGTTTCATTCACTGGGGGGGGGGCACGGGACTCCACTCAGGATATACTACCACGAGAATACACTATACAGAATCACTTGCGTTGTACAAACTACCGTATACATAGATCTGGGCCTAGAAAGCACACACTGGTAAAGTCCATCTGTTTCACTATCACTGGTGGGCCACAGGTTGACTCCTCCGTCCGGAGGACAGGCAGAGCGACACGCCCTGGGTGGGGCCCCACACGTGATCGTGGGGCTAAGGGCTCGGCCCGAAGAGAGCCAGGAGACGGGTCCGACGTCGAGTCTGAGGACAGACTCGGAGTGGTCCCACCAACAGGTAAGTCGCGCCCTAGTGTTCGGGGAAACTCCCGGGGTGACTGGGGACCCAGGACACTGGAACCCGGGGTGGCTGGACTGCAGCAACGGCTGGAGGGCAGCGTCACCGTCAGAGTCGCCACACGGGAACCTCGGGCTGGGGTGGCAGTGGACCGGTCTGGGCGTCGGCTGCCACGTCTGCTGGGGCTCCGCCTCGGCTGCTGCTGCTCACACTGGTGGAGTCGCAGGGAACCAAGGCCTCGGGTGAGGCCTTGCCACGGCTCGGGGGAAGGGTCTTCTCTGGCTTCAGGGTTTCCTGTGGGAGAGAAGCGGATTGTGGCCTGCCCTACCTCCGGCCTGACGTGACTCGTGGCCGAAGTCGTGACAGCACAGGAGACTACAGCTTCCGGCTTCCGTGCGGCTAATGGCCTGCTCTACCTCTGGCCGGACGTGACTAGTGGCCAACGTCGTGGTGGCACAGGGGGTTGTGACTCTTGTGCCGCTAAGGGCCTGTACCGTGGAGTGAGGAGGACTAGCAGCTGAGGGACGGACAATGGCCGATCCTGCTTCGTACCCAGTACGGCTTATAGCCGATACTGCGGCGCCACTCTGGGGGGAACGACTACAGGAGACGGACGACTTATGGCCTGCGCTGCCCGACCGATACGACTTACGGCCTGTATCGCGGCCCTGTATCGGGGATGCAACTGGGGAACGGACTGATGCCGGTTCTGCCCCGCACCCGGTATGACTGTCGCCAATACCGCGGTGTTGCGTGGAGTTGCAAACGCCACCCCTTACCTGGCGAGTGGAAATTCGGCCGGAGAATAGGCTCCGGAGTCCGGCGACTGCTACCTTCCCGGTGCATCGGCTGAGAGTAAGAGGAGGGATAGAGATGCGCCGTTCCTGTTCCGAACCGCTCAGTGATAGCGGCGGGCCCCCGGTAGTACTTGGGGGGTTTGGGGAGCTGGTGTCGTCTGCACCGGACGTCGCGTCGTCTGCGGCCTTCACTTCTAATTTCTGTACTTCAGTATTTCAGTTTCATTATGATAGATAAAACTGAGGTCGATGGGAACAGCACACAATACGAAACTAATGTATACTTTATTTCGCCATAATAAAGTATATACCGTAAGCACATCATATACAGTAAAAATGTCATTACCTATTGGCTATGAACAGTGCTACTTACACATTCCTTCATGTACATAATCATACGTCCATAATTACTTCTTAGTGATTTATAAATACAACCAACCTAGCCAGCTGCTTTCTTTAGTACCAATAGCTTCCTCTGTGCTAGATTACTTCACGTGATGTACAGTACCCTAAAAATACTGCAGCACTATATCAGTTTCATAATTTATGAACATGATTGTCCTCTATGGAGATGTCAAACATATGGGTGTTTTAGACGATCAAATATTCTCTGTATAGTAATACTGTGTGAGACGTGTAACACAGCCTTGGAAATAATTGGCGGCATTTTGGTTTCATGACAGATTTTAACTACACAATCACTTGAACAGAGGAGGCCTCCCCTGTCTCTTTTGCCAATAAAAGTGCCCATATAACTTTAGATGCTGATACCAGTGCATCTTGACATGGAAGATTCTCTTGGTCATTTAATAAAGCCTGTTATCATACAGAATTAGCAAAAAGATATATTTCTTACCTATGAAATATAATGCCATCTCACTTCGATGAATTGCTGTGCCCATTTTTGCATCCATAAGCTGCACAGTGAACTATGGCACTCTATTTTCCGACTCATCGGCTGATTTCAAAAGGCACAGACGTCAGCAAGGGTGCTTAAACTTGGCTGCCAGTGCCACTCAATGAGCTCTATAGTATGGAGTGGCTTTCTCATGGGTAGCACTACGTGGTTTGTGTAACAGCCGCCAGGGGCCCAGGGCGGCGCTGATGTTTATCTACACCACCGACGCCCACCTTTTGAAATCAGCCGGTGAATTCGGAAAATATAGTGCCATGGCCCACTGCTTAGCTTATGTAAGCAACAGCGAAACGGAAACAGCAAGCTCAGAACAGTGGATCCAACTGTAGTACCATTGTGAAGGCGACGAGTGGAAGTGTTTCAATATGGCGACCAAAGCTACACGCTCACTGCGGAGATATCCACTCCATATTATAGTGCTCAATGGTGCCACTACACCAGCGCCGCCCTGGCGGTGGACCAACAAACTACGCAGTGCAAACCATGAGATTGAGATAGCCATTCCATTTTATAGAGAGTAGAGCTCAGTGGTCCGACCATACTAACCTAGTTTCGAAGCATGGTGAAAAAACATTTTGCAGACATTGTTTGTAAGGGACCAGAAGCAGAGGTGATGTTTTAGTTCAAATCCACGCGTTCATTTTCCACGCATTATCCAGTGTCCACGAGGGTAGAATTATAACTGAAACAAATTTTGTAGGAAGTTACTCACAGCTGAGTGTACGCAGTATTTATGGTTACTGTTTCACTTAAGTTTCACAGATCAATGACTATTCGGTTTCTGTCAAAATACTAGTAATGTTTACAACAAAATATAAGTACAATACGAATCCACTGAATACGATCTCGAAGTTTAATTTATGTTCCTGCTCTTCCAGATTATGTTGCAGATGGCGCCCACGATGCTACTTTGTTTTTTTCAACTTCATAACATCTATACCTTGCTGATGTGACAGTTCTGAGTGCAGGAAAACTCGGGTGAGGTGAATTTTTACATTGTATTTTACACAGTTTGCAGTTATACCACTTCAATTCATGCCAGATATATCGAATATATCTGCTTTATAAGTAGGACGAGGGAAGTCGGCATGAGAATTTGTTGTAAAGCTGAATTAAGCTTATGAAAGCACCTACATTTTCCTAACAAGTTTCAGAATGACGACGGGTCAAGTGATTAATGTGATATTTACATCCTTTTTCAGCCTTTTTTTTTTTTTTTTTTATCATTCGATATACAATTTCTTCAGACTTTTGTTCCAGAGGGTTTGGTGATCCATGGCGACATCCTTTTTATGTTAATAATAGGTACAGTGTTAAGCCATGGTTACTTGGGACATTTTCGAGCGGTTTTTGTTTCCAGAATTGCTGTTTTTATTGCTATCAGGGCATTTGAAATTTTTTGGGTGATTATTTCAGAATGATTTGCAGGAGCCTCTGATACAGTGGTAAAGTGTGTGCTTACATACACTGAAGAATGTGGGTTTGTGCCCCGCCAGGGTGATAAATTTTGGGAGCATTCTTCCGACCAAGTACTCCTTTGGCAGACATAAGGAGTGCTGTGATTGAACCAGTGTCGCATACTATAAAGTATGCTTGCACCCAGTCGGCTTGCTCGGGCCGATTACACATGGTTCACATGCTACCCACACATCCAAAGCCACTCCAACACAACAATCACACTTACAAGCACTTCTCACCCTACATACAATCTCTGCAGAGCACCACATGTTGGTGGAGTGGAGCCTGATACACCAGAAAGAAATAAAGATGAGCATGTCAGCTGAAATACTTTCAGTAGCGATTGGGATCAAATCATTGCTAATAATATAATTAAATACACAAATTGTTGTGCCCATTATTCATCTTAATTGGATATTATTGTAGAAAAAATACATAATTAAAAGCTCTTGTAGTATACAGCGGAGCTAACCACACTGGATGAGAGAAGAATGATAAATTTTTACTTTCGGATGATCAGGAATTATGTTTAGAGCCGTTTTTTTGGTATTTTGGACACTTCTAAGACACTTTTCTTCTGTGGCATTTTTGTCGGAAATTAAATTTATTTTACTCTTGAATATAACAAAAACTAACCTAATCTAACCTAAGCTAACCTTCAGGAGTAAAATAAAACTAATTTCCGAATGGGGTAATGGGGGTTCATTATGATCCTTGGGGAACATGCAATATGTTAATGGTGCTAATATTCCTGAACCGCGTATTGTCCACTTGTAAAATAATACCAGAAGAACTAGGGGCGACAAGATTGAAGTCTTTGAAATACTGAATGGAGAGAACACTTTAATGAACTGTTGAACATAGAGAATGAAAGTAATGCAAGTATAAGTGGCTGGGGAATGGCAGGGAGAAGGAGGGTTGTGAGAAGAGAGGAAGAAATCACCAGGATGGAACTGGTGGAAGCATTGAAGAAAGTTAAAATGGGGAAAGCCCCAGGAATTGATGGAGTGTGTGGTGAAATGCTGAAGCATGGGGGAGAGATAGTAATAGAATGGATGTGGAAGGTGTGCAGATTGGCGTGGGAGGAGGGTAGAGTCCCGGAGGATTGGAAGTCAGGTATAATTATTCCTCTGTACAAAGGAAAAGGGGAAAAAGCAGTGTGTGGTAATCATAGGGGCATCTGCCTTCTCAGTGTAATAGGAAAAGTATATGGTAGGATACTTATTGACAGTTAGGGAAATTACTGAGGAATTAGTTGGAGAAGAACAAGGAGGTTTTAGGAAGTGAAGAGGTTGTGTAGACCAGATATTCATTCTTAGATCCTTAGTGGAAAAGTTTCTAGAGAAGGGCAAGAAGTTGTATGCAGCCTTCATGGATCTGGAGAAAGCATATGACAGGGTGGATAGACAAGGTTTGTGGAAGGTATTAAGAATATATGGAGTGGATGGGAAGTTGTTGAAGGCAGTGAAGAGTATGTATGAGGGTGCTAAGGCTGCAGTGCATGTGCATGGCAAACTGAGTGAATCTTTCCATTTGAAGGTTGGATTGAAACAAGGATGTGTCATGTCTCCATGGTTGTTCGATCTGTATATGGATGGGGTTATAAAAGAGATACAAGGTCGGGCAGTGGATGTTCAAGTGGCCCTAGTGAGAGAGGGCAGTGTTTGGAAACTCCCTGTACTGTTGTTTGCAGATGATACCGTGTTGTTGAGTGAAGACGAAGGGGAGCTGCAAGGCTTAGTAGATGAGTTTGGGAGTGTGTGTAAGAAACAGAATGTAAAGGTGAATGTAGGGAAGAGTAAAGTGATGGTCTTCGAGAGAAGTGAAGCCAGTGAATGTACAGTGAGATTGGATGGGATGGATATGGAGAATGTGAGTGAATTTAAGTACTTGGGCAGTGTGATGAGTAAGGATGGAAGTCTGGAGTGTGAAGTGCTCGAAAGGGTGCAGCAGGGAAGGAAGGTTGCTGGTTCGTTGAAAGTAGTGATAAGAAACATGGAGGTGAGCATGGAAGTGAAAAAGTAGTTACATGACAGTATTGTGATACCAACTCTGACATATGGAAGTGAAGCTTGGACCCTGTTGGAAGGACAGAAGTCAAGAGTGAGAGCAGTGGAAATGAGTTATTTGAGAGGAGCATGTGGAGTCACATGGAGAGACAGACTAACAAATGAGGAAGTGAAGGAGCGTTGTTGTGTGGTTGAGGATGTGATGGGAAGCGTTACAAGAAGCACGTTAAGGTGGTTTGGGCATGTGGACAGGATGGAGAGTGAAAGACTGACGAGGAGAGTGTATGTGCGTGAGGTGGAGGGGGCGAGAGGGAGGGGGAGGGATGGAGTGGAGAGGTATATGAGAGAGGGGGGTGTGAGTTGGGAGCATGGTAGTGAAATGGCAGGGGACAGAGTGACATGGAGGCGATTTGTTTGTGGCCACCCCATGCGGGATTGAGGCATCTGGCAATAGATAGATAGAATGGTTTTCAAAATGATGCTAATCAGATTTTTCAGCTTGCAGCAAGAGGAGTCCATTCACAGGTTGAAACCATAGGACAGTTTTACATTACTAAAACCAAGGCACCGAAATCAAAAAGAAATAAATTCTTTGACACGAGAGTAATAACCAACTGGAACGTCTCCCTGAACATGTATTTAATAGCCCCAGTATTAATGTGTTTAAAAACCGGTATGACAACTACATTAAAGAATCTCGGAGAAGAAGCCATCCCCCTGAGCCATAGCTCCTTTGCCTCTGATCTGTCAGTAGGTAGCATCACTGGGATGTTGGTTTGACCAACTTTTGTTTACATCCAAACCTGCTGCTCACTCAAGGACATGCTTCATGTTCGTATCCTGCTTGTCAGTACTCGCACACACACACACAACAGAAGATCTGGGGGTTTGCTGAGTTATATCCACTACTGTACCTCATGATACCTAGGTCCTCCAGACTTTGTTTCATTTTTGAAGGCTCCAACATGCTTGCATGCGTCGGCCTTTGTCACCTAATGGCGGCTCTCCACGCTGCTCGATCCCTGGCAGCCTCCCTGTTCAGTCCCTTAACCCTTAAGTCACACGTAATGACCTCGTCCCATGTCTTTCTTGGTCTACCCCTCCCAACCCCTCCCCCAATATTAACACCTCTCACTCTGTGTACCCAATTATCATCCCCCATCCTCTCCACATGTCCAAACCTCCTCAGCCTACCTCTCCTTATCACAACACCAATACACTCCAGTCCCATCCTACCTCTCAACTCTTCCATCGTAAACCCAGCCCCCCCAGGCCTTGCACGCAGGGACGCACTGCACATCCACCTAATCATTGTCATTTCTGTACGTTTAAACCTGCGAATATCCTCTTCCTTTACTGCCCAGGTCTCACTACCATACAGCATCACACTCCTAACACATGCTGCATACAAAGACCCCTTAGCACGTAAGGAGAGTCCTCTCAATGTCAGGAGAGGCAACAGCTCCCTGAACTTCTTCCAACCACTTCTCACCCTAGCAACCGAGCTAACTACAGCCCCACCTCCGGCACATAACATGTCTCCCAAATAACAAAACTCCTCCACACACTCGAGAGACTCACCTGCAAGTTCAACCCTCTCACGCCTAACAATCTCCACCTGCTCTCCCCGACATGCTGCACACATGAAATAAGCATCATCTCACAGTCTACCTCTAATACCACTACATCTCTTGTGCACCCATTTATCACAAACACTACACAAGATGGAATTACTTCCCACACCCTTGTGGCAAACTGCACATGGCCACTTTGCTCTGAATAACTGATAATTTAAGTGTTCTCACTCTCCCCTTGAGGAAGCTACTTGAGACTTAAAATTTTCTAATAGTACAGGTATTCTACTTCTGTAAGTTATTATAAGCATCAATATAGCTCTTAGATCAGATAATGAAAGTAATGGAGAGAGTTCTAGAAGGTATGATTAGAGAAAGAGTGAATATCAGTGAGATGCAGTTTGGGTTTATGCCAGGCAGGGGGACCACTGATGCCATATTCATTGTTCGACAGCTTCAGGAAAAATATATTGGCAAGAAAAGGGAATTGTATTTTGTTTTTGTTGATTTGGAAAAGGCCTTTGACAGAGTCCCTAGAGAGGTGGTGAAGTGGGCAATGAGAATGCTGGGGTTGGAAGAGTGGCTGGTTAGGGTGGTTATGGCCATGTACGTGGGTGCTCGCACCCAGGTAAGAGTGAATGGAGTTTTGAGTGATGAGTTTCCCGTGAATGTTGGTGTGCATCAGGGGTCAGTTTTGAGTCCCTTGTTGTTTATCATGGTGCTTGAAGCCCTCTCACGTGACTTCAGAGATGGACTCCCATGGGAGATGTTGTATGCTGATGATTTGGTGTTGATTGCTGAGAATGAAGGGGAGGCTGAGGAAAGATTTAAGAAGTGGAGAGATGGTATGGAGTACAAGGGCTTAAGGGTAAATGCAGATAAAACAAAAGTGATGATATCTAGGGTTGGTGGTGGTACAATCAGAGGAGAGGGAGAGTGGCCATGTGCAGTTTGCCACATGGGTGTGGGAAGTAATTCCATCTTGTGCAGTGTTTGTGATAGATGGGTGCACAAGAGATGTAGTGGTATTAGAGGTAGACTGCGAGATAATGCTGATTTCATGTGTGCGGTGTGTCGGGGAGAGCAGGTGGAGATTGTTAGGCGTGAGAGGGTTGAACTTGCAGGTGAGTTTTGTTATCTGGGAGACATGTTATGTGCCAGAGGTGGGGCTGGAGTTAGCTCGGTTGCTAGAGTGAGAAGTGGTTGGAAGAAGTTCAGGGAGCTGTTGCCTCTCCTGACATTGAGAGGACTCTCCTTACATGCTAAGGGATCTTTGTATGCAGCATGTGTTAGAAGTGTGATGCTGTATGGTAGTGAGACCTGGGCAGTAAAGGAAGAGGATATTCGCAGGTTTAAACGTACAGAAATGACAATGATTAGGTGGATGTGCAGTGTGTCCCTGCGTGCAAGGCCTGGGGGGGCTGGGTTTATGATAGAAGAGTTGAGAGGTAGGATGGGACTGGAGTGTATTGGTGATGTGATGAGGAGAGGTAGGCTGAGGTGGTTTGGACATGTAGAGAGGATGGGGGATGATAATTGGGTGCAGAGGGTGAGAAGTGTTAATATTGGGGGAGGGGTTGGGAGGGGTAGACCGAGAAAGACATGGGATGAGGTCATTAAATGTGACTTAAGGGATAAGGGACTGAATAGGGAGGCTGCCAGAGATCGAGCAGCGTGGAGAGCCGCCATTAGATGACCAAGGCCGACACATGCAAGCATGTTGGAGCCTTCAAAAACGAAAGCGAAAACGAAAACGATAGCTAGAGTAGCAGCATCTTCATTTGCTATCATCATCATTGTACCTTGTGTATCAGTAAAATTTAATAGAAAAAGTCAGTCATTTCCCTGACTCATATGGCAGCATTCACTTTCTTTTTTCTTTCTGCGATAGAACGACTTGTATGACCACCTTTAAAAAAGAATGTCATTTGCTCTTGCTATTGCCCTTTGGGTTTGCAGTTGCATGAAAAGGTCCCCATGTGACCATGGCTGAACCTGTGGTCACACAGGGATGTTTTCAAGTATTTCTTCCTTTCAGAATTGTTGTTTGGTAATGTTCAAGGAGACGTGGGACCACTTCTTTAATTTAAAAAAATCTATCTCTGTCTATCTATTGCCAGACACCTTAATTCTGTAAGGGGTGGCCACAAACAAATCACCTCTTTGTCGCTCTGTCCCCCACCATTTCACTGCCCTGTTCCCAGCTCACACCCCCCTCTCTCATATACCTCTCCACTCCATCCCTCCATCTCATCCTTGACTTCCCCTTCCCTCTCCCACCCTCCACCTCACTCACATACACTCTTCTCGTCAGTCTGTCACTCTCCATCCTCTCCGCATGGCCAAACTACCTTAATGTGTTTTTCCTAACACTTCCTATCACATCCACATCCACATCCACACCACAATCCTTCTTCACTCCCTCATTTGTCAGTCTGTCTCTCCATGTGACTCCACATGCAGCATTCACTTTTGTTTATTTTTTTTATATATCACTTTTTTTTTCCCCTGCAGCGATAGAATGATTGAAATGGTGTACAGAAGTGCATTTTTAAATATGAAGATGATCCATCAGTAAATAAGGGAAATTATTACAGTATTATGTGAGGAATAAGTCTGGCTAGGATGGGTTTGGATAATCTAGCATAAAATAGGTTAGGTAGCATTAATTAGATTGGGTTATGAAAATATATACAGTAAGACCTCACTGTAACGGACTAATTGGGGCCCAAGCCAGTCTGAAAAATGCGAAATTCCGATAAAAGCGACATCCGGACTTACTCCTGCTAATCTGGACTTTATCCGATATATCAGACATTAGTCCGGATTGCATCAGTGGTTTTCACCACCATTGCAGTATTGTACTGTGTTATACCTTCACTACATTAATCAGATGGTATAATAATACTGTACTGTGCACTGAAAAACATGTCTTTTACTTGTCTTATTGTGGTGAACATAGCTGAAGTGGTCAGGCAGTCCGGACTGCTTTCTGGCTTTATCGGACTTTTTCCGATATATAGGAGTTTAGTCCGGTAGCTCCTCGAATCCGATAAAAGCGAATTCCGGTCCATTGAAGTCCGTTATATCGAGGTTTTAATGTATATGGTAGGTTAAATAAACAGTGGAACTGCAAGGGATAATTTAGGTTAGGATGAGTGGTTTAGTAAGCATACAGTAGGTAGGATAAACTAGGTTGGGTTATGAAAATTCAGGTTGTTTGGATGAATCAGCACCAATGAAAGTAAGTTCATGCCAAAAATGGTGTTCCAAGATGGCATCCGTCTGCCTTCGGTGTATCACAACTTGGCATCCATCTGTCTTTGGTGCCATTTAGGACTGTAACCTGCATTTTAAATGCTGAATGATGATTGAAATACTGTATTTATTTTTCAGACAAAAAGAAAAAAAAATGTATTAGTAAATGCACCCAGAAAATACTCAAAGAATACCATGGAGGGCTTTGGTAAAGAAAAAACTGAAGAAAACATCATAATAAGGTGGTCCTGTGTCTCCTTGAAGATTACCTGCCATTTTCCTTGATATATAGACTTTCTAAAGTTTTCAGGACAGTTATTTAGGATAGATTCTCAGATGGTCATGCCCATCAGAGCATGAAAGACTTCCATCAGTAATTGAGGTTATTTGCATGCTAGTACATGTATTATGTTCTGTTACTGGTATACAACATATAACTCTAATTTTGTGCCTAATGATCACATACCAGTAGTACATTAATATTATGAGCAAGATACTCATATAGCCTACTGGCAATTTTATAAGCACAGTAGTACAGTGACCTCGTGTAGTTCAGTAATTAGATCAGACATCACTGCCTTTACTGGACAAATAATAAGCCTTATTGGGAAAATTATTTGTATCAGATGAGTAATTTAAGACAAGAACCTCTAGAATGTTGCATGCAATAATAGGCAAACACAAATTTGCAATTTGGCATGATGAAAAAGGGCAGGTAGCACAAAAAGAAAACACAGTGGTACTGGCCAACATGATCCAGTACTATGGTTTTAGCACTCCGGCCAGCACAAGGAGGCTAATGCTTGATGTCATCTTTCCCGGCCAATGCATGTTCTCACCTTCCCAGAATAATGGTCCCCTCCCTCCCCCAACCTCCTTGGTTTCATGCACATTCTGTGGAAACCTTAGTAATGTAAGTTTTCTGTACTAAACTAATTCCCTTTCTTACAGAATATTTTTAGTGTCTGGTGTGCCAGAGGCGATTAGTAGCCTACTAAAGAATGTGTGTTGGACAGAAGGCCACTGTATACTATTGATCCTCGGATTTCATGCACATCTGTGGAAGCAAACCGTAGAAATGTAAGTTTTGTGTACTAAACTAATTTCATTTTTCACAGAATATTTTGAGTGTCTGTCATCCATCCATCCATCCATCATCCAATCCTATGTTGCCCAGTGAGGAGCGTAGGAGCCCAGGGCTAGTCATAATAAAAGTTATTAGCACAGAAGAAACACATGTTGAATGCAAAGCCACTATATACCATTGATGCAGGTTGACCAGCTTTTGTTTCCAACCATGATGTCACTCACTCAAGGTCACAGACTTCCTCACGTTAGTAGCCCCCTTGTCATTAAAATTAAGTTGCAACAGATGAAAATACTGGAGTTTGCCAAGTCATATCCACTGCTTCATGGTTTCTGGGTCCTCCAAATTAAGCTCTGACCAGTTTATAATAAATGCTATCACTCTCCCATCCAGCAAGCCACTTGCAAGTCCTCACATATTTTCTAATTACAGTAGTAGTCCACTTTTGTACAGTATTATAAATGTCAGCATAGACAGAGTAGCAGTATCCTTGTTGGTGTTTATCTTCTGTTTATATGACTGTACTCTATTTACGCACGTATCAGTAAGACAAAATAGGAAAGAAGACGACCATTCTCCTCGCTCATAGAGCAACACTCAGTTATTTCACACTGTAATACAACACTTCATGTGACCACCTTTAATAGAACTTCATTGCTCTTGCAGTTGCTCTTCGGATTGCTTTTGCACAAGAATGTCCCCATGTAAATCATGGTTTAATGCTTGAAGGTGGTATAAGAGTGCCTGTATGGTATATTGTCGAGTCATTTATTGCATATACAGTGGGCTCGCACAGTATGCGAATGGATGGGCGGTCCTGGTCCTCATGCACTGTGAAATCGCGTGCTGTGAGTACATAATCTTCGGGAAAAATTGCATATGGGTAGTACCCCCTCATGCATTGACATTTTTTGACCCTTAGAGATATAATAAAGGGAAAATTTGTCAGACATATACAACAGATATAGCTACAGTAACAAAAATACGGTCAGTCACCTTAACAACAGTAGGCAAGAGGCCTGATGGACTTAAATATCAAGGTTCCCAAGGCACGGCAACACTTACAGTGCCACACCCCCCACTGCACCAACACTTCTGTCCTCAGACTCCTCTTGAGCACCTTCCCCATGAGCCTCTAACTCAGTCTCTTCGGCCAAAAAACCCTCGAAGTCCAGTGTTGACACAGTTGACACTGTATCCTTTTCTTCCTCAACAGGAACAGAATCAGACAATATAGCTGGTTCCTCACTTTCACTTTCTTAAGGCCTCCGTGTGTAACTTATAAGCGTCTGTCTCCTCCTGTTAATTTCTTGCCTGTGCCTGTCTGTGAAGAAGCGGAAGGCTTTGTCAATACTAACAAGAACCTCCTCTGTTCTCTGGTGGCTGATTTCATGTTCTTTCACCTCTTCTTTGAGCTTATCCACAGCAGCAAAGATCTTGCTGATCCTTGACATAGACAGTTCTTTGCCACCCATTATCACACTAGGCTCCTCAACTTGACTCTGCCTGGCCTCGGGCTCTGCATCAGCCTCGTCATGATGGGCGTGTTGTGTGTGGGTGGGGATTGCATAGTCAGGGAAAATGGCATTTTTGCGCCACTCCATGCCTCTACCTCGCATATTGTGAGCTAAACTCGCACACTCAAGGTTTTTTGGTTATTATCTTTGGTCACTCGCATACTGTGTGAGCCCACTGTTCAGTATTTTTTGGTATAAGGTCTTATTAATTGTGCAGCAGAGCTCCCTCATCTAATACAGTAAAACCTCTCAGATGGCTATCATATTAGTCTGGCACAATCATCACTATCCATTAAACCGCTATCTTTGGGGCAAACTTCTTACCTAAATATATCAAAATAGTCTGGAGCTTTTCACAATTCACCCCATTTTTCAGTTTTCATTCATATATAACGTGTATAATGCTTGCAAAATGAAGACTGGTGTATATTAGACAAAGAAGATGGATATATAAATTTACTTTTTATTGGTTTGGAGTGTTGTTTATTGAATAGGACACACTAGAAGTTGACTTGGGGTCTGTTGGGGGCTGGGGCGGGGGCGTTCTTGCTCCCTCTCTCCCTCACATTCACTTTCAGTGCCTGCCCCCTATTTATGTGCCTCTTGATCTAACCTTACCCCCTTGAGGCAGTAAAGTGTGCTGCGTTTTCATACCATTCGTATCACACAGAGCTTTATAAACTGTCACTGCCTGTCCCTTGATTTCTGGCCCATCAACACCTGCATTCTCCTTCAATCAACGGGCTAGCCATTTCATTACATAATGTTCAGTAGTAACCAAAAGTCTGTTATTCTTTGTTGTGTCATGCATTGCCTGTCTGGCACCACCAGCCCCTCCACAAAAAAACTTTTAAGTCACCTAATATGATCCTTTCGTTACCTAATATTTCTGACACTTGACTTGGGCACATTTAATTGTTTCAGTATGTCACACTTCCCGTGACTTCTTCACAATTTTATCACCCTTCGATGTCCCTGGCCTTTTGTCTGCACCATGACCACCATCTTGTCCACCAGCACGACCCATGCCAGAGGTAGAAGCCCTTAAATTTAGGGATCAGTCACCGACCGACGTCAGAGCAGGAGAAAAAACCAACACATGCTAAGGGGGGGGGTGACGTGTGATGTCAGGCTAAATGTTGATTGCCTTGCGTACGTCGTCAGGGTTGCCACGGTACTGACCTTGGCAACTCTGCCAGCCAGGCGGTTGCTATCCACGTGGCGGTTCTCGCTATCTGCCGTGCATGAGGGTTTTTATATCCTGTCGCTATCCCTGAAACCGCTATCCAAACCAGTGCTATCCGCGGGGTACTACTGTACAATGTTTTAATATTTGCTGTACAGAATATGACAGAGTTATTGAATTAAAATCACAATTATGTAATTGTAAAATTGATTATGTAGTCAATTTTCCATGCAAATCAAGCCCATTGTGGCTAGGCTGGCATGTGCTTCACAAAATAGTTACATACCTTTTCCTATTCCAATTTAGGAGTAAGGTAGGTTGGCAAAAGAGGTGCTGATACTGTGCTTGTATACGTGCTACCACTTTGAGCCAGGCATACTGTTATGGTCAGTGAGTGCACTCATGTGTATTCTACTTTAGTAATTTTCAGCAATGTTTTTTGAGTTTATGTTTGGAGGCCACCATTCAGAGTTTTTAATGTTTCCTGCAAACTCTAATGTGTGAACTTCCTGCATGTGGGAACTTATTACGACACTGGCTGCGGGACCACCTCCCTGAATCCGCCCCGCGCAAGTGCGCGTGCACACACACGCACACAACATATGACGCCTCTTCCATTCTATGTTGAAATATTGTACTGTATTACATTTTCTTTTTTCTGTATTAAAGGTGATTTTTTTACATTACAGTAAAGGGTACATTTGTTCATATAATTATTCATGGAGAAGCGGTGCACTCATCTTAAATGTCAGGACCAATCTGCTCAGCCCCGGGCTCCTATGCTCCTCATGGGGCAATGTAGGATTGGATGATGGATGGATGGAATATTCATGGAGTACCATACAGATTCTAGTTTTGATGAAAGACTTGGAGATCCTTTCCTTACAATATGAGACAGGTATTGTATTTTTTTTTAGGACATAGCTTGAATATGGTATCAAAATACAGTAATGCATTATGTTTAGAAGTTTCAAAAATGCATGATTTTGATTATATTTATCATAGAACTTCATCAGTCTTTCACCTACAATATGGGTGTTGCCTGCACCAAGCCTAATTGGACCTTAAATAATTGTGAAAGCAATATTCTTTGGTCTTGCCTTTGGGAGGAGGCTGTGGCTCAGCCGGTAGAGAGGTGGCCTGCTGTCCTAACGGACCCAGGTTCAAATCCCCGCTGGGGCAGGGAACAGTTTAAGGATTTGAATTTCATTAAATCAGGCTTTTCTGATCTACCAGAAGACCCACAGACATGTCATAAAACTACCCCCCACCAATACCAATACACCAGTCCTGCTGTATGAGATAGCCCTAGCATGTATTCAATATGGACGGTGGGTGTTAGCGCCGAAGTGGTGACATGTAGAAGTGTATGGTATATAGGTGGACTGCTGGGCCTTGATAGCAGGCTGTGAAGCTTCTGCCCAGAGTCAGACACATAAAAAAATAAAAAAATATGGTCCTAACCTTGGTATCCTTCAGTCTTAAATAGCAAATAGATTATGTCTGTCAGGAGGGTCATTATATACCATCATTTCTCACACTGGAGAGTTTTTGGCAAAATTGAAGATCCCCCATGCATATTAGCTTAGTATTATGTATGTATACAC
>JAGKTI010000793.1:41755-62154 GCA_018397915.1 Birgus latro | reverse complement strand
TTGGCTCGTATCTCTGATTGGGGTAAAAATAATCTTGTTATTTTTAATGCATCAAAAACTCAGTTCTTACACTTATCAACCCGACAAAATCTTCCTCAGGATTACCCACTAATGTTTAATAATGAACAGTTATGTCCTGCATCATCCTTGAACATGCTTGGGGTTTCATTCTCTCGGGATTTGTCTTGGAAAGAACATATTACATCTCTTGTGAAATCTGCTTCCAAGAGATTAGGTGTGCTAAGCCGATTCCGTACTTTCTTTACCCCTGCACAGTTGTTGACCTTGTACACGGGTTTTATTCGCCCGTGTATGGAGTACAACTCTCATGTGTGGGGAGGCTCCCCACATGCAGCTCTTCTCAATAGGGTGGAGTCAAAGGCTTTTCGTCTCATTAACTCTCCTCCTCTTACTGATTCCCTTCAACCTTTGTCTCTTCGTCGCACTGTTGCATCTTTATCTCTCTTCTATCGCTACTTCAATGGTCACTGTTCCTCTGAACTGTCTGCTTGCATCCCTCCACCTCTACGACGGGCACGTAGTACCCGTCTAGCAACAAACTCTCATCCCTTTTCTGTCCAACTCTCTAATGCAAGAGTTAACCGTTACTCCCAGTCTTTTATTTATGCAACTGGTCAACTCTGGAACTGTCTTCCTCTGTCTGTATTTCCTACTTCCTATGATCTCCAGCCTTTCAAACGCAGTGTGTCCAGGCATCTCGAATTGAACAGATCTTGAATTTGGCTCTCTTTTGTATTGTTTTTGCTTTTTCTTGGAAGGAACAGTATGCAGGCCTGTGGCCTTTGGTTCCTTCTTGCTTGCATAAAAAAAAAAAAATCACTGATCACCTGACTGAGATATAAACAGTGACAATCTGAAAGGGAAACATCTGTGTATTTTAGCTCTGAAAGCTAATTTTTTAATTGAGTTATATTAAGTACAATTTTTTATAGCAGATTTCAGATAATTAGGTGTGTATGAGGTACTGTGGCAAAAAAATATAAAATATTTTCCAATGAAAAGTGCCGATTTGGTATTCAGTCGCATCAAGTCGAGTGAGCTAAGTTGATTAGGAGTGGATCCCACTGAGTTTGTCCGTAAGAAAATATTTTTTTTAATTACAGTACTTATTAATTTTATTGTGTCCAAGCCTTCTGTAAATTTTACTGTGTTGTGCAGTAAACTTTTTATAGTTGCATTTGAGAAAGGTAAGAGGCAAGTGGGATATTGCCATGAGTTAGGAACTGGTGGCGTGAAGCAGGTTGGTGGCCAAGATGCGTTTCATGTGTGAAAATATCTCCTTGCCAAAATTATACTGTGTTGTGCAGCAGACTGCTTATAGTTTTATATGAGAATAATGGCCAGACTTTTGTGAGATTCCTGAACTTATACGGGCATTGATCCGGCATTTGATAATATTGTCCGGCCTTAGGCATAGTCCGGGAAATCCAAAATCCGGGGTCCAAATCAAGGGTCGAGTGTACTCCCCCAATATCCCTGCTTGTCGTATGAGGAGACTAAAAGGGTTGGTGGTGGGTTAGTGCCCCACCCTATAAAACAACTAACTAAAAATACGAACAAGAAGCCTCGGACCAGGACTGACCAATAGATGACGACTTTGGACCATACAAAGGACTTGGTAAGGATTGTGGTGTGGAATGTAAGAGGAATAAATGATGAGGTGAAAGAGAGAGAGATTATATAGGTGCTTGAGGTGCAAAAGTGGATGTATGTGGATTAACAGAAACTAAATGGAGAGGTGAAAGTGTGAGAGAATGGGAGTATGGATGGGGTATATGTGTGGGAGTAGGTGAGAATGAGAGGGCAAAAGAAGGAGCGTGTATTGTTGAGTAACAGATGGAAAGAGAATATAAAAGAGTATGGATCAGTTGGGTCAAGGATTGTGTGGGTAAGAGTGAAAGTTGGAATGCGGGCAATTGTGTCCATGCATGCGCCAATGCAAGATCATGCAAACAGAGTGAGAGAAGAGTTTTGGACAAATGTGGAAGCATGCTTGGAAAAGTTTGGAAGGAATGAGAGAGAGTTTTTGATTGGAGATATGAATGGAAAAGTAGGGAGTGTGAAAGTGGATGGAGTGGTTGGTGAGTGGGGTGTGCCTGCAGAGATGGATGAGAATGGCAGTGCTTTAGTGGACATTTCTGCCAGGAGGGGGTTGGTGATAGCTAATACCCTCTTCAGGCACAAGATGATTCATAGGCATACGTGGCGAGTGTTGAGAAGGGTGGATGGTGAACTGAATGAACGGAAGGCAATGATTGATTATGTGTGTGTGTGGATGAAAGGATGAGAAGGTGTGTGATGGATGCAAGAGTATATAGAGGTTGGGGAGTGAGCTTTCGGACGAGAATTAAATCCAAACAAAATGGAGAAAGAGAAGAAGGGAAGGACAGGAGGGAGTAGTTCTTACAAGGAGGGTAGAAAAGTTACAAGAGGATGGAAAAAAGGCAGAATATAAAAGGGAAGTGGAGGAGGAATTGGGTAAATATAGATTGGAGCAGATGAGGGATGTGGAAGGTATGTGCAAGGTATTCATAGAAGAAATCTGTGCAGCATGTGAGGTGGTACGTGGGGTGATGAGAAGACGAAAGGGGGTTCAGGGAACAGCATGGTGGACTGAAGAGGTGAGAGAGGCTGTGGCACAAAAGAAGAAAGCATATAGTGAGTGGATGAGGAACAGGGGCATCGAAGAAGTTGATAGACGGAAGAGAGAGTTGTATGTAGAGAAGAGGGGAGAGGTGAAAAGATAAGTAAGAGATGTAAGAAGAGATTGGATGAGGAATTTGGAAGGAATTTGAGTGCGAAGTGGAAGGAGTGTAAGAAAATGTTCTGGAAAGAGGTAAAGAGAGTTAGACAGGGTGCCAAAGAAGCTGGTTGAGGAGTGAAAGATAAAAATGGTAAATTACTAGTAGAAAAGAGAGAGAAAGTGAACAGATGGAGAGAACACACTAATGAATTTTTGAACATAGAGAATGCAAGTATAAGTGAGGAAAGTATGTTTAAAATTTTTTAAGTATGGTGTTCTCGATAAACTACTGTACTCTACAGTATAGGTTATGTTCATGTCAATAACTGCACTTTTATCAGGAAGTACACATTTTTCCCTGAACACAACACCTAGTTGTTTTGTGTAGAGTTTTGGTGTTGGAAATTTATTGCACTGTGGTGAAACAATCCTTTTCATGAACTTTTAAACATCTGTGAGAGGGAGGTCATTCAGTTTTGATGCTGTTGAGGGGCTCCTTCACATCATGACATCACCATAATCATGTCCCTCAGCTCCCTTTCCTATCTTCCAAAAGGGGAATGGTGGACTGTGGCAGACGCCTAGATTCATTCTACAGTCCACCAGGCTCATGCTCAAATGAACCTTGGACCGCAGCAGCAATCTGATGTCAAATTTTTCATTTCAATCTTGCTATCTCAAGTAAGTTTTATTCAACTTAGAAATTATCTTTTACTGTAGAGGGATTATTGTAGAGTGTGTCGATAGTTCAAAGTGTCTCTGAAGCTGAACAAAATTATTTGGTGGTAGCAGAAATAATATGAGATACATAATTAGACTGAAGGGATAAAGTTCAGTTGCTCCAGACTAGGTTAGGGTAAGTTAACTACATGCTTGTATTGTGACAGTAGATTAGTACTGTATTGATTGGTTTTCTTCCTCCCCTCTCCTTTTTATTTTCCCCATCCCCCAGCCCAGCAACAGAAATGACGTCTACAATCTTCGAGGAGTTTCAAAATGACAGTAAGTATAGTACTGTTTTTGTTCAAATTGAAATTGTACAGTGTACTGTACTTTTAATATTTGTGAATGTCTTCAGTTTTTTCTTGATGAACATATACAATATCACTTTTTATCGTTGGAATCCACTTTTTCTGTGACAGGTGGAGATTTGAGAACAGAAATAATTAAAAAGTGTGAATACTTTTCCAGAAGTTATGATGTGTCAGATGCAAAATCAGATCCAACGTCATTGTTTACAAATGGTTGAAGTGCCATACTTGACATTTATATCCCACATAGATACAGTATTTTGTAAGGTATTTGTTACTTAAAGCGCCACATACTTATTCAACCAGTAACAGGGTCTGGCTGAATTGAATCAGCTGGTAAAGAAACACATGATTTGAGTAAGATATCAGTATTGATATTGAAATCAAGATTATTTTTACCCCTCTGACTGCCTAAGATATCTCATAACTGAAAGAAAAAAAAAATGCAGTGTTCAGATAGATGACACCATGCTTCCTCCTATAGTATCTCCATATACTGTATTGAGGTTGTCTGTGGCACAGCTGCTGATATCTTTGAACTGGGAGCTAAACCAAGTTCCAAAACTAGCCAGTTACTTCCTAACAGTTGCTGTAATCTGGAAAAGTGGAATCCATACATTCATTATTCGAACAATCTAATACCCAGACGCGGGATCTGGGTGTATTAACCCCTCAGTGCATGCATTGTTTTGAGGTTGATGTTTTCTCGCTACGGTCATTTGTCCAAAAATAGCCTATTTTCAAACCTTCGTATGTGGAAAAATATAGCAGTTAGGGATACAAATAATAAACCATATTACGCATCAACTCTTTGTCTTGCAAATAAAACCATCCCCAGGTCTGCCGGTTGTCTCATTAATGACTAAGGACAAGGAGAAGAGAGGTACAGTAGTTCCTTGCGGTGAACTCGGGCTTTGTCCATGCGGCAGCTCCGGCTTCGACTTTGGCTGTGAAAACAAAGCACCTGGCTAGCATTGGCAGACCTGACCGGGCTGTCATGGTGGTGTGTATGTAACACTGGCCAGCCTTCCATGCAAAACACTCATTTCCTCACTCATTTCCTCAACTTTACGTACTCATTGCCAGAGGTATGGATCATCACCCTGTGCATGTAGCTCGTCATTGATTTTCCGGCCATAACAGAGTGACACTAGGCTCTGTAGGTGTGTGGGAGAACTGATGCAGATACAATAAGAGGTGATCGTCTACAGACTTTTCAATTTTTATTCACTTTGAGAGAGAACTAGCAATGGTGCAGTTTCCATAGTAACTTTTCTGCAGGTTGCACGCATTATTCTTGACTGTGAGGTAAACACTTGTACTTCTTTTTGTTTTTTTGTGCTTTATTTTGGCATGATGATGATACTTACAACTTATGCTGTACAGTGCTTATAATACAGTATTTGCACTTCATATCACAGTTATGGAGTATATCACATATTTTGCAGACTACAGTAATTTGAGGAGCAAGAAAAAGAAGTTTTGCCCAAGAGAGTAATTTTTTACAGGAGCATACTAGGTTTTCTTCCATTTTTGCTAGGGTGACTCGAGATATTTACATCCTTCACTTTACATACAGTATCACCTTTACAAATTCATTATCACATGAAATTTAAAAAACACACACACACACACTTGCACATACTTATCCGCCATTTACAATCTCCCACACACCTGTATTTAGAACTCTTGTTCACGGAGGTAGTCAAAAAAGCAGGAGGGAGAGACGAAGGTGGGTGATGATAAAGGTGATGGCTCACCTGATTCAGGGACTCCCTGGTGAGATCCAGGCTGGCCACACAGACCACTTGTGGCCATAGTTTGCCCTCTCCCCACATGTGAAGGGCCAGGTTGTGGAGAAATGACCCTTGAAGTGCTTGGTTGTGGTGATGAGGTTGGTGGCCAGGAGAGAGACTGCTGCATTTGTCATGAGTGTGGTGGTGAGACGCAGCGGCAGCATTTATGTACATGAAGCCTGTTACTCTCACCACCGTCTCCTTCACTTTTCTATGCTCCAGGTTTGTCCACCTCCTCAGAAGTGAAGGCATCTTGTCATAAGCCAATCTCACCTCCTGAAGCGCTGTGAGGGCCTTATACATGTCAGAGCGAGAAGGGAACGGAGCACATGACACGTTGCTCTCTGTGTGAAAACTATCCCCATTTTCAGATGAAGTTTGACCACTGTCAGATAAACTGGGCACAGTTTCATCTAGACCATGCCCTATTGTGTCACTTCGCCCTTTCTTTGTATCCATCAGCTGAAGTATGGCGGGCATGAATGATGCAAGGCCGCTTTGGGGGGGGGATGGAATCAGACAAGGATGTTTCAGAAGACATCACTCCACACCTGGGCAAGTCACAGCACAGACTTAACCATGCGTGTGTGAGGTGTAGAGGGTCTCTCCCCACCCCTGGGTACCAGTATGAAATGACAGCAGGTTTGAATGATGACAGGAAGACAAATGAGGCTATACCTGCCTCGCGGCAGCCACCATCCACCCAAAATGGTGCGGCATATGTCGCTCCCCGGCGATTGGGGATTAAACCACTTTGTGTACATTTTTCTATTTTATCTGGACAAAATGTTTGCATCCGGGTGAAAATTATGGCTACACGAACATTTTTGCCTGCCCAGGCAGGGAATATCCCAGTGACGCCATGCTGCCTGGCTTGGTAGTTCACCCAGCGTCTGCTAGAGACCCTATCGGTCATTCTCAGTTCTCACCCAGCGACCATGTTGTGAACAGCTCTCGGCCAGTTGTTATGGCAGTGCATGTGGTGGCTTTTGTGGTTATTCCCTACCTGCCTCAGGCCTTGCTATTTTTTGCATGCTTCTTCCTAGGTTGCATGATGATGACCTCTCCACACGGGGAAAAGGAAGAGGGTAGTGCTGACTCTGGAGAAGAACCGGGAGATCCTAGGTAAGATTGATGTGGGATGGTCGACTTCCCGCATCTTAACCTCCTGATGCTAGTTCACGTCTGAGGACGTTTTCATATTTCACATGCATGTTTCAACTTAAAAGCGCACCAGACTCATTGAGAGTGGTGTGGCGGGGTGTGCCTGAGGGTGTGGGGAGAGGCTGGCTGGGACAGAGGTGGGGTGGACGGGGGGGGGTTGGGAGGCCCACCCAGGGTAACTGAGGAGTGTGGGGGAGAGGCAGGCAGGTACACAGTAGGGTGGAAGACAGACACCTGGAGGGGCAGTGTACATGTGTACTGTCTGTGGCCAGCCACCCACAGAGTAGTATTATTTGTGATTGATTTGTAAGAAAAAAAAATGGAAAATCCAAATTACGAAACTAAACCTGGTTGTGGGAAGGGGATTGGGTGCAGGGAGCCCAGCATCAGGGGATTAAAGAAGTATGATTTCCAACGGTGTTGTGTACTGGTGGGAGTGTTCGGTTTGCGAGTATGCTGGATATCAAAGCAATTTTTCTACAAGATACTGAAGAAAAGCCAGAGATGGTTCCAGGCCCAAACCCAAACTCTCATGTACCTTACTTGCTCATTAGGGATTGACACAGAAACACCATTGGTAATGCTGTATATGCATATACTGTATATAGCACTCTGTAACAAACCAATTTTTAATTATTTTTATGCTATTTCTGATCAATGTCAGTGCGTAGATTCCGAATATGCTATTTGTTTTTGTGTAAATCTAGAGTTAAAGGCATTATGCAGTGTCATGTACAAGGACAGGAACTGCAACTTGTTAACATTTCGAGAATGTTGAGAATGTCAAAGAAATTATATATTTCCGGGTGTATATTACGGTATGAATATAGCTAGAAAATGAGCAAATGGTAACATCACAAGGAGTGCAGGGCGCATAGTGTCTATAAATACACTTTTGATCTCGACTTTTTTTTGTAGCTGTGATGACAGTCACATAATGATCTCCAAACTTAATCGCCCATCATCGCCTCATTCTACCTGCCCTGATATCTGGTATCCATGAGCAGAATGTCGTGGTGGAACCGTTTGCCATGCTTCTCGTTGACTGCACCCTAGTTGCTTTGGGGGAAATCAGGATGGGAATGCAGATAGTGCAATTTGATTGACATTATGCATCCAAGCCAGTGGAATGCGTCGATCAGGTCATCGACGAGCTGTGCAGAATCTGGTCTCCTCTGATTGCCAAGAAAACCTTCCACAACCCCTCTGAAAGCATTCCAAGCACGCTCTTCATCATCTGTCATTTTACCCTGGAGTTCACGACTTGCAAGCATTCTTTGAACTTGCTGCCCGTTGAATATGCCAGCCACCACCTTTGCCACGCTCAACTTGGGAAACATTGATCGGATATGCAGAAACACATCGCCATCCTTGTCGATGGCTTTCATGAATTGTTTCTTAAGACCAAGTTTTATGTGCAGCGGCGGTAACAATACCTTCTCTCTGGAGACCAGTGGAGCTCTCAGAATGTTGCACGAGCCTGGTTTGAGACACTCTCTGAGATGCCAGTCTTTCCTCACGAAATGTTTTGCATCGCTCTGGCTGTCCCACAAGCATAAAAAACATGAGTACAGTTCTTCATATAACCGTCTTGCATTCCACGTAGGAATGAAATTATTTTGGAATCCCCACAAACCTCCCAGTTGTGCTCTGAGTACTTGATCTTTGTCAGACAAATCTTCACATTCTCGTAGCCTTCTTTCATTTCCACAGAATATGCAACCGGAATTGAGGGGAGTTCGTTGCCGTTATGCAGAAGTGGAACTGTCTATGAAGAGTTGCCATTTTGAGGCCTTGTAATCCACTCCCATGGCTTGGAACAAACCCTTAACATCAAAACAATAACACAAATTGGTTTCTTAACAAAAGTTGAAGAAGGTTGCAAACTTGCCATGGCGATTCCTATAACTCAGCTTGCAGCTGGGATCCAACAAGTTCCATTCACTTAGATGTGACGCAGGCAGCTTAGCATTGGACTTGGTGAGTCTTAAATCTTGGACCAAGTCATCCAGTTCTTGCTGATTGGGAAAGTGTGGAGTGTCTCCGAAACATTCTCCAACATACTACTGTATTCATTATCACTTTCCCATTCGTCATCAATGATGTCCTCATGGTCGGAGACAACTTTCGTGTCCACAGGAGGGACAGGAATCGCCAGTTCATCGTTGTGAAGCACGGTAGAGATCGAAGAAGGCAAATTTGGATATACAGTGTTCTTTTTGCCCTTAGTGCCCTTCACACCACTTATATCAACCATGCAAAAATAACAATCATCGTGGTGACTCGAAAACTCTCGCCACACTCCCGGACCTGCAAAAGGCATCTTCTTTCTCACTCCTCGTAGCCAAGCTTCAGGTGCAGAGCGACAGCTACCACAACTGTAGTGCGAAGCCCAGTCCTTATATTGATTGCCCATTGCCACACCAAAATATGCTTTGAATGCACGAGCAAATTTGGTATCAAGGTGGATTTTGTTTGATCATCTTTGGTCCAATATATTCTCCACATACAGAACAAAATGTATTGGCTGACAGCTTGGAAGAATGTCTACTGGTCATTCTCATCAATAGAAACACCTTTAGGAACAGCTCAAAAACACATCAACCAGCCACACTAGCAACGTGGGACTAGCTCATCGAATGAACTGACCCGACCCACGTTGCATGACGCAATACTAGTCATATTAGCGACATCTGAATGGACGCAAATGGTGTGTGTGTGTGTGTGTGTAAGTCACCGAGTTGGTCAGGATCACTTGATGGTCGTGATCATCAGCTTTTACCCTCCTGGATGGGAGGTGAGAGCTCATATTGTCTGATCTAAGGGCAAGGCTGTGACCTTCACACACGCACACACCTATCTCCTTGCTCAAGGGGGACAGTAGCCATCCACTTTGTCAGTGAAACTTTTCGCAGCCTGAGTGAGGCGCAAACTCTTGACTACCAGATGACAAGCGAGAACGTTACCATTGGGCCTAGCGAGCAGTGTGTGTGTGTGACGTGGTAGGTGATACTGCCGCTATTACATTGATGCACAGTAACAAGACTGGAAGTAAACAATTGCCAGTTATTGACAAAAGCCTAGAGATAGATAAACAAAACATACACCATTGGAATCAGTGTGGAAAACTGAGTCTAACAAGACCAAAAAAACCTGAATAAACAAATTCTTTGTTACACAAATGTTATCCCCATAAACAATACTGTTGCTAAAAAATGGGACATCAAACATCACATGTAATGCAGGAAGGCAAGGTGGTGGGAGGTGTGATGCTGAAATGCATTCAAGGCAACAGACACAGAGAGAGGGGAGTGTGTGGGCCAGGCACTAGCGGGGGTGGGGGAGGGGGAGGATGACAGGGAGACATGCCTGGCAGCCTGGCATTGCTGACTCAGGAAACGAGAGGAGAAACAAAGGAGAGCAGATAAATGAGGGAGATTTCGCCACCGAGACCTGAGAGACAAACCACCACTCTCTCTCTCTCTCTCTCTCTCTCTCTCTCTCTCTCTCATACACACACACACACACACACACACACACACACACGTATCCATCCTCCTACTGTTTGAATTTTCACTCATTTCCTTTTCTCCTACATCTCTCACATCCTCATTCATTTCATTCTCTCTCTCTTTCTTCCTTTCCTCCTTCTTGTACATCCTTCACACACCCCTTTTTTCTTCGCCTTCTGTCCTGCCTTCTCTAACCCCCCCTATTTAATCTCCCCGTCTAATGTTTCTCGCACCCTCTTTCCCGTCCCCAGTGTCATTTTCTTCCCTACTTTTCTCTTCTTTCCCTCCCTCTCCCTCTCACAGCTTCTTATCTTCCTCCCTTCCTCTTCTTTTCACTTCTTTTCTTTCCCCTCCTCCTCTCTCACTCTTCCTCCTGTTTTCTTCTCTCCTCTTCACATTCTGCCTCACCCCCCCCCATTTTCTTTTTCTTCCCTCTTTCTGCTTCTCAGACTTTATCTTCTCTCCCCCACTCCCTCTTCTTCTCATGTTTTCTTTCTTTCCCTCCCTCTTCTTCTCATGTTTTCTTTCTTTCCCTCCCTCCCTCCCAGTTCTCTCTCCCTTCTCTCTATTTCCCCCACTGTTTTCTTCTCTCTTCACTTTCTTCCTCTTTCCCTCCCTCTCTCTTCTTACCCTCACTTTGTTTCTCACACCTCTTCCCTCCCTCCCTCTTCCTCCTCATACTCTAATTTTTTCCTTCCCTTCCTCCCTATTTTTTGTTTCATTCTCTTCCCCCTCACTTTCTCCCTTTTTCCTTCCCCCATTTTCCTTTTTTGTTCCTTCCCTGTGTCCTTTTTCTACTCCCTCTGCTTCTCACACTTTATCTTCCCTCCCTCCCTTTTCTCATACTCTTTCATTCCCTTCCTTCCTAACTTCTCTATCCTCCCTTGTTTTCATCTCTGCCCCACACATTGGGGACGCCACCACATCTGTGTTTGGACACGTGTATTTCAAACTTAGTGAGCGGCGGAGTGCTCAGAATAGGGAAGTCACGGCTGTTTTGAGTTGTGGGAATGTGCCCCAATTTCTTGTGTTCAGTGTAGCAAGTTGTTGTTAATCAATGCGCCAGATGTCAAGGTATACTTGTATTATTTTCCATGCTTGACCATGGTACTTGCTTGGCTGTGGTTTATTGGTCTGCTTGACCATTAAGAGGAACAAGTGTTGTACAGTGTATTGTATTGTACTGTAGCCTTTTACAATGGCTTTCAAAGTTAGCTTATGTACAAAGGGGAGCCAGAAGAGAAGTCCATTTTCCAGATGAATCCACATTTCAGACATGCCTTTGGTTCTGTTGTATTGGATAATCAAGGGATCACTGTAATAAGGTTTGTAACACGTGATTGTCTCAGCTTTGACTTTGTTCACTGGTGGCTGAGTTTCTTTCTTAAGATTATTGATTGGGCCAGAGGAGAAGTCCATTTTCCGGATGGATCCACTTTTCGCACTTGCCTTAGGCTCTGTTATGTTGGATAATCGAGGGATCACTGTAATAAGGCTTGTAACACGGGATTGTCTCGGCTTTGACTTTGTTCACTGGTGGCTGAGTTTCTTTCCTAAGATAAGAGTGATGATAGTCACTGCTGGTATATATCAAGCCATATTAAACTTTCATGTCAGGTGTGACAGTTGCCAGCCCTCTTAAAATTGTTAACCGTAGTAGAATGCCCAAATGTTTGTGTAACCGCTACATTCCATTTTTTTTTTTTTTTTTTTTTTTACGAATAGGTATAGTGCTCTTACAAACCATGCATCAGTGTATGGAATTGTGTTACGGGCAATAGAGAACATGAAATACTGCATTCTAAATACTACTAACATTAATTTTCATTTTCTTTAAGTGCTTTTATGAGTGCAGGTTTTATCAGTGGCAGCAGTTACATTCAGAATACTGTATGCATTCAGCTGGAAGCTTGTATTGTGGTTTTACTACGATATTCCAGCACATATAGTATATTTTTGCTGAAGATTTCAATAAAGATTCATTTTTTAATTGCATGCACTAGCCTACAAAACCTACATGACAGACCTGTCCAACTTGTACTGCCTGGGGAGATCTTTTGTAGACTGAATATTGTACACCTGCTTGGCTTTAGCCAGAAAAAAAAAAAATGGCTTGGGGACTAAAGGGGTTATTAAGAATAATTCTAGCCCGCATTGCCCAGGAAGGTCATTCATAAGCTGAATAAAATGGTCTGGCATTGGCTAGCATTATACAAAAACAAAAAGTCTTCAAGAGATATGAAGTCAGTGAATGTACTTTGAGGTTGGATGAGGAGGAAATGGAAAATGTGTGTGTGTTTAAGTACTTGGGTAGTGTGATGAGTAAGGATGGAAATTTAGAGGGTGAAGTGCTTGAAAGGGTACAGCAAGGAAGAAAGGTTGCTGGTTCCTTGAAAGCAGTGATAAGAAGCAGGGAAGTGAGCATGGAAGTGAAAAAGTTACTGCATGACAGTATTGATACCAACTTTAATGTATGGAAATGAAGTCTGGACCTTGTTGGAGGGACAGAAGTCAAGAGTGAGAGCGGTGGAAATTAGTTATTTGAGAGGAGCATGTGGGGTCACATGGACAGACTGACAAATGAAGAAGTGAAGGAACGTTGTGGTGTGGATGTGGATGTGATTAGAGGTGTTAGGAGAAACACACTGAGATGGTTTGGCCATGTGGAGAGGATGGAGAGTGAGAGACTTGAGGAGAGTATGTGAGTGAGGTGGAGGGGGGGAGGAGGAGGAGGAGGAGGAGGCCAAGGATGAGTTGGAGGGATGGGGTGGAGAGGTATATGAGTGAGGGGGGTGTGAGCTAGGAGCAGGGCAGTGAAATGGCAGGGAACAGGGCGACATGGAGGTGGTTTGTTTGTGGCCACCCCTTTTACAGGATTAAGGCTTCTGACAATAGGTAGATAGATAGATAGAAAGTACCAGGCTGAAGGTCTAAATTGGATTATGAGTTTGCTAGAAATTATATTCACCTCAAACTCTTACATTTTATGTAATTGCAGGCACATATGCACCCTTCCTGGCAGAGGACTTTGATGTGCAGAGTCATGCCAGCCACCTTGTGCAGGGAGTGATCATTGCAGAGCATCTGAACAAACTTACTTTAGGTGTGTACAGCAACCATAGTAGATGACATGATATGCAATAATCCCTCATTTATCCAGATGTGCAGTATCTGGACCTATTCACTATCCAGATGCTGGACCTTGGCTCTACTAAACCATTATCCGAATTTACTTGCCATTATCCAGATGTAAAAGTCCCTGAGAACTTTGGCCAGCCAGCCGACATGTTCAAACATTCGGTATTGTGGCTGCTGGGCTCAAGCCGTGAACGAGAAGTAGGCTGTAACCCACAACCAGAGCTAGAATGTCCAACTGCCCTTGTACTGAATGGTCAATGTCGCGTGCTCATTCGTTCAATCCCAATGAACCTCCGGCACCTGAGTAATACGCCTTGACCCACAAATGGTGTCTAAACGTCCGTACGCATCCCCACCGAATGTCCAAAGTCGCGTGACCACCAGGCTCAGTCTTTCCTAACTGCCATCAGCCACAAGTAAATGTACAATAAAAGAGCCTGTCCGCCTCGTCACGGAAGGGTGAAAACCCTTCCCACAGCCTCGCTTCTCCCCCCCTCCTGTCCCCCCACCATACCCGACCCTCTCCTCACTCCCACAGTCCCTTCCCTCGTTCACACTGATATTATTGACTTATGAGTTTTTTTTTTTTTGCGATTTTTTTTAATACTATTGGTTGTATCGAAATTCTTAAGTGACCACCAGAAAGCTCATGAAATTCTGCATCTAGACATATGCTTAACTCTTGGAAGGTGTTGGCAAAATTTTGAACTAGGATGATGGAAATTTATGTGAAGATAAGTTTTACTCCTGAACACTATTCTTACTGCATTTCTGTATTTTTACTCACCAGTTTCCTGTGTTTTTATTAGTATAAACACCAGCAAAGATGATGGTATACCTTTTATACCAATTTAACCAATTTCTGTTAGCATATTTACGGTAACTGGATTTTTTTTTTGTCTCCCAGGAGCAGCTATCACTGGTGTCATATAACTGATTTTCCAACCGTCCTGAGGTTTTTTGTGGGTGTTTTTTCATTTACGCATTGTTTGCTTGCTGTTTAGCATTAATATGGATAATCCTATGTATGTTTCGATGTCTAAATATGGCAGATTGACCTGAAAACAGTGCCAAAATTAGGAGGGGTACTACAGTGGTGTATAGGTAGGGTTTTTTTTTGGGGGGTGGGGGAGGTTTCAGTGTTTTTTGTTGTTTTTTCATGGTTTTCTTGGTGTTTAGCATTACTTTGGATATTCCTGTGTGTGTTTTGATGTCTAAATATGGCAGATTGACTTGAAAACCGTGCCAAAATTAGGAGGGGTACTGTATACAATATACAGATAGTAGTGGTATAGGTAGGGTGTTTTTTGGTTTTCATTATTTTTGCATGGTTTTCTTAGTGTTTAGTATTACTTTGGATATTCTTATATGTGTTTTGATGTCTAAATATGGCAGATTGACCTGAAAACAGTGCCAAAATTAGGAGGGGTACTGTATATACAGTAGTGAATAGGTAGTTTTTTTTTCATGGTTTTATTGGTGTTTACTTTGGATATTCCTATGTGTGTTTTGATGTCTAAATATGGCATATTGACCGGAAAAAAGTATCAAAATTTGGAGGGGTACTGTACACACAGGAGCTTATAGGTACGGTGTGTTTTGGTTTTCAGTGGTTTTTTTGCATGGTTTTCTTGGTGTTTAGCAATTTTTTTTTTTTTTTAATATATATATATGAGTTTTGATGTCTATATATGCCTGAATGACTGGAAGACACCTCCAGAGTAAGCAGAGGTAATGGACAAATAGGTTAGGTATAGGTTGGAGGTTGGTTATAGGTAGAGTCCAGGTATAGTAGGGGGGATATTGTTCATTATCCAGACATTGCCACTACATGTACATACCTTTGGCTCTATTATGTGGGATAATTGAGGGATTATACTGTATACTGTATTTGATGTCCACCTCTGAATGCTAATAGTAAAAAGAGTTAATGGATACTAATTTATATGTGCATGACAGTTGCAGTTTCTTGAAACCTCATTGTTTACACCAGGAAATTAACATAAATTTGACATTACATGCTCTAGCACATTGTGTTCTTTCACAAACTGCTGAGAACAGGTTGTTTTATGCCAGATGCACCATATCTGCATGTGAGGTCCAAACCCGTAAAACAAGTTCATGCAGTACTAATTTTACATTTGCTAGCATAGTGTGGAGAGAGTCAAGAAAATCCCATGACTATAAGAATACCTTTCTCCCCCCAAAAAAACATGAAATCAGGTTAATATTTCCACTCTTGGCTTGCCTATGATTTGCTTTGTATGTTAGTGATTGTGTCCTTGAAATGTCATTGTAATTTTCCTATTTGTAGTTCTGAAGTGAAGTTGTGGTAAGCATGTTAGCAATAACATGACTATTTTCCTCCTCAGTGACATGTATACTGGGTAATCAGAAATATGAGGTATGTCCAGAAAGAAATCAAACTTTTAAATAGTGCACCAACAAGCTGGCATAGTTTGATTGCGACGGGTGCTGTGTAGTGGCGACCTTCAGCTTTAGTCTAATACTAGCTGCATCATGCCACGTCACTTAGTCATCAAGGTACACATGCTTGATTGAACGTGTGTTTAGCGCACTTGATGAATTTTTATCTATTTCTGTCATCTGATATCAGTGGCCTTTGCAGGTGGATTTCAACTTAGGAGAGGGGGGGGGGAGCCTGCAGGGGCCAAATCCAGAAAGTAGGGTGGCTGGGGGACAATAGTCATCTCGTACTCTACCAAAAAGTCACAGATAAGGCGCAATGTGTGAGCAGTTGCATTCTCATGGTGCAACATCCAGGTTTTGTTTGTCCACGCCTTAGGCCTCTTCCTTTGCACTGCCTCTGTCAGACATTTCGGGACATCCAAGTAAAACTCTCTTGACTCTCTGACCACATGAAACGTATTCATGATGAATGACACCGTCACTAAGAATAGATGATCAACATCACCTTCACATTTGAACGATTCTTGATGTGCTTTTTTTGGTCGCGGTGATGTTCCAACCTAATGCTGTGACTGTCTTTTTGTTTCTACGTTGTACCTTCACTCTTTTCTCTTCGTTCTGCCAATGGATGACTCTACAGTGAGTGACAAGCCAAATGGTTTCCTGTATGCCAGGAAATCGTTTACTATGCGGGTGGTAACCATGTAACCAAATTATGGTGCCTGGTGTTTTACTGGGTAATTCAGGTGCCCCAGTCAGATTGATCCTGTGTAGGTTTATATCCAAAGGGTGGTTGGAATTTATTGCTCACGTAATGCCACTCAGGGATGGGTGAGGCTGGTTACTCATCTGAAATGTCAGGACCAACTTGCCTAGCCCCGGGTTCTTACACTCCTCATGGAGCAACATAGGATTGGATGATGGATGGATGGAGCTGTGTGGTACACCTGTGTTTCATCACCTGTTGTGAGATTATTCAGAAAATAAAAGTTTATCCAGATTTTAAACAATTTCATGCAGACACATTGCTCTTCAAGATCCTTCATTGTTCAGCTTGCAACAGATAGCTAATTACACTAAATATACATTCACTGAAGTGCATGTACCTTGATGACTAAGTGATGTGATGAGATGTGGCTAGTGTTAGACTAAAGCTCAAAGTTGCTGCTACACAGTGCTTCCTTTATAATCATGCTGTGCCGGCTAGTTGGCGTGCTGTAAGTGAAGTTTGGTTTCTTCTTGGACAGACCTCATACTGCCCAGTGAACCAAAGGCCCAAAACTTAACACTTCAGTGTATATATTTTAAGCAATCTGAGTGTTCCGTTTCATATCTGGTTTAGTGGTTAGAGCAGTGTTTCCCAAACTTAAATGACTGTGGCCTTGAACACAGACATTTTTGGCCTGGCGATCCTCAGGGCAGAAACATAATTTCAGTTCAGTGTTTCTTCATTTAGTTTTATCTTGTAAAATTTACTGGATAAAATGCAGTGGACCGCTTAAAGTAATATTCAGTAAAATTTATTGAATAAATTTTACTGAATTTCACTTTAATAATTAATAAATTTTGATATTTTTTGTCTTGGTCAAAGAAAATTAAAGGCACCACTTCATGTAAACTGTAATTTATTGCAAAATAAGACAAGCAAAGAAAAACAAACTTTTGACTGGCAACTATGATGCTGCTTCATGAGTAAACCCTTCTGACTATTAATTCTTTGCTGATAAATTTAGTAAACAAAACTTGTGGTTACCATGACTTTTCTATGATTGCACAAATGACAGGAATTTGATAATTTCTTTCTTCAAATGAACTTCCAGCCACAACAATAAAGTTTTCCTTCCCAGGCTTAAGCTGTTTCCGTTATTAGACTATTAAATGGCTATTCTACTCACCAGTTAGCTTGGCAGTCACAGGAAATAATAAGTAAGAGGCAACATAACTTACGTTGTGATAACTGCTTATCACAGTCATCCAACACAATGTCAGAAGTAAGAAACAATACTGCTATTGCGTCAGGTTCCAGCCACCTCAGCATACAAGTACTGGACATGAGTAGACTTAAATACATCAGGAGCTTTCATACATTTATCGATGCTTCAATATTCACAGCTATTTTTTTGTTCCAGAGTCTCAATGATGCTTTATAATAAATTATATTCCTAAATTGTGATGTACTATTTTGTACTTTTTTTTAATTATTATTTTTTCAAACCATCCCATGACCTTCAGGAGCATCCTTGTGACCCACATTTGGGTCGCAGCCATTGGTTTGAGTATTGGGTTAGAGTGACTCACTCAGTGACAGCCCGGCATGTGCAGTGTTTCAGTCACCATTAGGTGGCTGCATGTTTTTCAGTCATGTAATGCTTTCACAGGGAACTGGCTGGTCAGCCTACCTTAGCAAACTGAATAACAATTGCTAACTTGGGGCCCTACACCTTGAAAAGGGTCGTATGGGGTTGGAGCTGTTGCTCAGAATCTGTGCTGAAAGTGTTGGTGAAGTCAGGGCTTTCCAGTAATATCTTGTTTGATGGCTACATTGTGAGACAAACCTGGTAGTATTGCAAATTCCTGGTCTTCAGGGAAGGAAGGTAAAACTATGAGTTCAGAGTACTGCTACTTGACCTTAATGTAGCCACGAGGGTTTTCATAGAACATAGGAAAAGTTTTCCACTATTAAGAGGTATCCTGTGCAGGAATGGTGAATGTGCACCTGTTAGGTATAATTTGTCGTTGTTAGAAAAAGAAGATTGGACAACAAAACAATTAATGGTTCTTAGTGGTTTTTAAACATACCCGCAGAAACTGGCTGTCCTTTTGTTGGTTAATGGTCCCTTATAAAGGCTGTTAAATATAATGCTTCTAGTTATTCTGTAATGTACTTATTTTTGTATAAATAATGATTTGTAGTAAAGTATGGAAATTAATGTATTGTGTTGAATTACACAAATTGGCAATTGCCACTATGAAAACCTCCGATAAAGTGTGTATTATTAACTCACCCCGTGCCATTGACATACATGTACGTGTGCCCTAGTATGTGTGGAGAGTGCCATTGACATATATGTATTCCCGTGATTTGATGTACTGTGTTTGCCAAAATTTGAAAATTCAAATTACGCGCCAAAAAATCATCAGGGATATTCCCGCACCTCTCTAGACCTTCCTATATCATCTATATACCCAACAAGAGCGTTTTTGGCTTGAATAGCATAGATACAGATGAAGGAAATGAAAATGTACCTCAACTCAATGGGTGTTGGAGGTGGCTGATATAGTCTATGGGCGTTTACTCCGACATTTTCAGTCGCCTGGTCAGGGAGAATCTACCTCAGAATCAACCTAAATGGCTTATATGAGTACTTTTATGGTTGTTCTCCATGTTTCCTCATCATTTCTAACCTATCTAGCAAAGAAAAAAAAAAAGTTGAAAATTGGCTGGCACCATGGCTACACGAGGGTCCAAAGTCTGCTGGCACTTGGCAGGTTGAAATAGACATTTGCTTTTTTTTTTTTTTTTTAATAAAAAAATTAAATTTATGGAGTTTTGTATAGATTGGTAATGTCATAATGTAATATATTAAAGTATTTCTATCTGTCTATCTATCAATTGCCAGACACCATAATCCTGTAAGGGGTGCCCATGTGACTTTGAGTTATTTGTTTTACAGGAAGGGGCACTAACTCTCCACCAACCCACTTGTTGACACGTAGGAAGCATGTATGGTTTGGTTATATGGTTGCCACCCAGCGTTGTAAATGGTTTCTTGGGTTACAGGAAACCATTTGGCTTGTCACTCAATGTAAAGCCACCTGTAAGGGAAAGAAAAGCAATAAGAAGTGACAGGAAAGATGGGAGAAATAGGAAGAGAGGAGGGCAGGCATAGAAAAAGAATGATAAAGGCTAAGGAAGAAGTAGGCAACACTACATCACTGTTCCTCTGAACTATCTGCTTGCATCCCTCCACCTCTATGACGGGCACGTAGTACCCGTCTAGCAACAAACTCTCATCCCTTTTCTGTCCAGCTCTCTAATGCAGGAGTTAACCGTTACTCCCAGTCCTTTATTTATGCAACTGGTCGACTCTGGAACTGTCTTCCTCTGTCTGTATTCCCTACGTCCTATGATCTCCAGTCTTTCAAACGCAGTGTGTCCAGGCATCTCGAAATTATTGGATCTTGAATTTGGCTCTCTTTAGTATTGTTTTTGTTTTTTCTTGGAAGGAACAGTATGTGGGCCCATGGCCTTTGGTTCCTTCTTCCTTGCATTTAAAAAAAAAAAAGTGGATGATGGTCACCACCACCTACTCATGTAAAATTGATTAAGTTGGCATTTGGTAACTCTGACGAGTGTCGAAGGACAAACACAAGTGTAGCATATGGGTGAACTCTCAGACACCTTAGAAGATATCCTCACTGTATTACCACGTGTATCCAAAGAAAATGTCCCTTCAACCTCTTTATCATTTGAGTCTTGCAACCACTTCAGAGTTAGAGTAGTTATGTTGTCTCTGTTGACAAGTAAAGTAGGGTACTTATTGGAATTGAGGAGTGGTAGAGA
>JAGKTI010000793.1:21616-36082 GCA_018397915.1 Birgus latro | reverse complement strand
TTCGAGATGCCTGGACACACTGCGTTTGAAAGACTGGAGATCATAGGAAGTAGGAAATACAGACAGAGGAAGACAGTTCCAGAGTTGACCAGTTGCATAAATGAAGGACTGGGAGTAACGGTTAACTCTTGCATTAGAGAGTTGGACAGAAAAGGGATGAGAGTTTGTTGCTAGACGGGTACTACGTGCCTGTTGTAGAGGTGGAGGGATGCAAGCAGACAGTTCAGAGGAACAGTGACCATTGAAGTAGCGATAGAAGAGAGATAAAGATGCAACAGTGCGGCGAAGAAACAAAGGTTGAAGGGAATCAGTAAGAGGAGGAGAGTTAATGAGACGAAAAGCCTTTGACTCCACCCTATTGAGAAGAGCTGCATGTGGGGAGCCTCCCCACACATGAGAGTTGTACTCCATACACGGGCGAATAAAACCCGTGTACAAGGTCAACAACTGTGCAGGGGTAAAGAATGTTCGGAATCGGCTTAGCACACCTAATCTCTTGGAAGCAGATTTCACAAGAGATGTAATATGTTCTTTCCAAGACAAATCCCGAGAGAATGAAACCCCAAGCATGTTCAAGGATGTTGCAGGACATAACTGTTCATTATTAAACATTAGTGGGTAATCCTGAGGAAGATTTTGTTGGGTTGATAAGTGTAACAACTGAGTTTTTGATGCATTAAAAATAACAAGATTATTTTTACCCCAATCAGAGATACGAGCCAAGTCAGACATTAGGTGTGCCATAGCCTCATCCCTTTTTTGTTGAAGTAACTGCTGAGATGGACGTTGCAGGAACCGAATGGAAAGGTGAAGGGTGGAATCATCAGCATATGAGTGGATAGGGTTAGATGTACAGCTTAGAAGGTCAATGATGAATAAAAGGAAGAGAGTAGGTGATAGGACAGAACCCAGAGGAACACCACGGTTGATAGGTCTAGGAGAGGAACGATGGCCGTCTACAACAGCGGCTATAGAACGACCAGAAAGGAAGCTAGAGATGAAGGCACAGATAGAAGGATAGAAACCGTAGGAGGGCAGTTTGGAAATTAAAGATTTATGCCAGACTCGATCGAAAGCCTTTGAGATGTCAAGTGCAATGACAAAGCTTTCGCCAAAGTTCCGAAAGGAGGATGACCAAGAGTCTGAAAGGTAGGTGAGAAGATCGCCAGTAGAGCGTCCCTGACGGAACCCATACTGACGATCAGAAAGAAGATTGCGACAGGAAAGATGCTTTAAAATTTTTCTGTTAAGAATTGACTCGAAAACTTTTGAGACACAGGATGTTAAAGCAATTGGACGATAGTTGGGAATGGTCACCCTTCTTTGGGACTGGCTGAATGAGAGCAAACTTCCAGCAAGAAGGAAAGGTACAAGTTGAGAGACAAAGGCGAAAGAGTTTACCTAGGCAGGGTGTAAGCACAGAAGCACAGTTTTTGAGGACAACAGGAGGGACTCCATCAGGACCATATGCCTTTTTAGTATTGAGGCCAGTGATGGCAGAAAACACATCAACTGAAGAAATTTTAATGTCAGTCAAGAGGAAGTCAGAGGGGGGAAGTGATGGAGGAATAGCACCGGAATCGTTTAAGGTGGAATTGGAGGAGAAAGTCTGAGCGAAGAGATCTGCTTTATCAGTAGAAGAAATAGCTACAGAGCCATCAGAGTAGAAAAGAGGAGGGAAGGATGATGAGGTAAAGTTGTTAGAAAGGTTTTTGGCAAGGTGCCAGAAGGAGCGAGAAGAATTCGAGTTGGAGAGTTGGGAACATTTAGCACGGATGAAATTGTTTTTAGCAGAGCGAAGAACAGACTTAGCACGATTCCGGGCAGAAATATATAAAAGGTGTGATTCAGGGATGGGTTGGCTCCGGTACCTCTTATAGGCCCTCTCCTTGTTGCGGACAGTATTAGAACAAGCGTGATTAAACCAAGGCTTTCTTGCATTAGTCAGAGGATATGAGAAAGGAATGTATGCTTTCATGCCCGAGAGAATAACCTCTGTAACGCGCAAGGCACACTCAGATGGCTCCCGGCCAAGGAAGCAATAATCATTCCATGGAAAATCAAAGAAGTACTGCCTGAGGGCCTCCCAATCTGCAGCTCCAAAGTGCCACAGGCGGCGTTTCTTTGGAGGGTCCACAGGCCGTACTGGAGCGATTGGACATGTTAAGGTAATAAGATTATGATCGGAGGAGCCCAACGGAGAGAAAAGATGAACAGAGTAAGCAGAAGGATTAGTTGTTAGGAAAAGGTCAAGTATGTTGGAACTCTCTCCAAGGCGGTCAGGGATACAGATAGGGTGCTGTACAAGCTGCTCTAGGTCATTAAGGATGGAAAAGATGTAGGCTTGTTCACCAGGTGGATCAGTGAAAGGAGAGCCAAAGGTGGTGGTGAACATTGAAATCTCCTAGAATGGAGATTTCGGAGAAAGGAGAAATGGATAGAATGTGTTCTATCGTAGAAGTAAGATAGTCAAAGAATTTTTGATAGTCAGTAGAATTAGGAGATAAGTAAACAGCACAGATATATTTAGTCAGAGAATGACAGGAAAGCCGAAGCCAGAGAGTAGAGAATTCAGAAGAATCAAGTTCAGGAACACGAGAGCAAGATAGATCGTTGCGTACATATACGCAACAGCCACCTTTGGCTTTGAAACGAGAATAGAGAAAGTAGGAGGATACAGAAAAGGGTTTGCTGTCAGTTGCCTCAGACAGCTGAGTCTCAGTGAGAAAGAGAAGGTGAGGTTTAGAGGAGAAGAGTTGGTGCTCGACAGCGTGAAAGTTAGAGGAAAGGCCGCGAATGTTACAGAAATGAAGAAGGAGTGAGTCAGAAAGTGGTTCCAGGCAGCTCTTTGAGTCGTCACCGGGAGAGGGGCGGATGGTGGGGGCATTTATGGTCCCCCCCCCGGGGACTCCGAGGCATGATTTTTGTGCGCCATTTCAAAGATAAATTTTGAAAAGGAAGTGTAGCGTGTATGTAGTTTGGTGTTGACAGTTAGAGAAACTTGTATTGGAGAGCATGCTGGTCTACTCTCTGTGTAACTGAGACACTGAAAAAGTTCAGCAAAGGAGGATGGTCAGGAACAAGTCCTGAGGGCTGATGAAACGGGAGCTCCAGCTCTCCCTGTCATCAGCTTTCCATCCTCCTTGGGAGTACTGCCCTGCTCGACTGGTGCTACAGTCTCCTCACCCTGCTCAAGAAGGCTGTATTACTGTATTGTTGGCCTCTGAGAAAGTTAATTCACCCCTTAACATTAAAAAAATAATGATAATAATAATAAACAGGATCTTGGCTGAGCCAAACTCCTAGCTGGCACAACGAATTTAAGAATTAATACCAAGAGCTCGCCTAAGTACCAGTCGTGATTAATATAAGGAGTTGTGCTAACTTGGAGTAGCAAAAGTGTACTAAATATGTGGGGAAATCAAACACGTCTGTTACTTTTAACAAAGCTCAAGAAAACGAACTGTAAATTTATTAATTACATGAAAATAAATTTACGTTACATGAATCTATTCAGAATCAAAGAAAGGGAAATGCACTCACTCAAGCACTCAATCAGTAGCTAAATAAAGCACTGAGCTAAATAATCTTAGCCTAGGAAAAACAAAAGAAATACTAATCAGTAGAGATGAGACCGTTGCTGCTATAGTCGATCACCATGTTGGTGGGAGCTTTGGGGATATGCCGATACAGCCGAGACTTGTGATTGCTAAGAAAAGAGACCTGCTCGAGCTTTGCACATGGCACTTCCACTCTCCGTGAATGCTAAGGGACGACTAACTCGATGCTTGATCCACCCAGAGGCATTGTGTGAAAAGGGCGTGGCCAGTAACGGCCAGAGAGAGATAAATGCAAAGAAACGACAATTCAGAAAGTATCGCTCAGAGGAATGCATTGTTTGTACATAAAGACAGTCACTCGCGAGAGAATGACGAAAGTTTTGAAAATTTGATGCAAATATAAGTACACGAGTGGACGGTTAAGAGATTGAGCGAAATCTCATGGATTTCAGAAGTATTCGTTGCTCCCGCAAAATCAGTCAATGTCAGGATTTACGTTACACAATTTCACGATGTAGGAAATTCGTGACAACCAGGAAACCATTTACTTCGCTGGGTGGTAACCATACAACCAAATTATGGCGCCTGGTGGTTTAGTGGGTAATCAAGGTGCTCCAATCAGATTAAGCCTGTGCAGGTTTATATCTTAGGGGTGGTTGGGGTTTATTGCTCTCATAATGACACTCAGGGATGAGTGAGGCTGGTCACTCTCATCTTAAATGTTAGGACCAACTTGCCTAACCCCGGGCTCCTCCGCATCTCTTGGGGCAACATAGGATTGGGTGATGGATGGATGGATATATATTATAAAGCTTACTGCTTTCGTAGGTATTATTATTATTTTTCTTTGCAAATTTTTTTCTTAGATGATGATGAATTACAGGAAGGTATCCTAGGGTAACCCAAGTACTTGTGGCAAATATGAATGACCTTGACATATTTTTGAAGGTCATACATTTATTTTTGGTGCAAAAATTGCATATTTGAAATTGAAGTATCTCAGAAACTGAATGAAATACAGCAATTTTGTGGAAAATCCTATGATAAATAAGTTTGCTGAGAATTTAGGCGAATCTTTTGCCATTTAGCCTAGTGGAAAGTACTGTACCAAATTCATATCTGTTCAGCGTTTTCTTTCTCTCATGTTGTAGAGAAAACCACAGAAGCTTTAAAGCTGTAACTTTACAGAAATATGGCTGTGGTTCCTCCTATTATCCGAAAGGAATATGGTTACAGTGTGCGAATTATTGAGACATGTAAAATGTACCCATGCATTCTTTCAATCCTTTGTCTTCAGATCATGTTGATATTACACAAGAAGCTACCTTAGGTTATTCTAAGTACATATTCCAAATATGAATGACCTTTAAGTACTTTTAAAGGTCACAGTCTTGTTTATGATGCCAAAATTTCATACCTTATATACCATAAATAGTTATGGTGAATCCTCCTTATTGTGGCTACACAGTAAGTAGGGAGGTAATAAGGTATTATTATTATTATTATTATTATTATCCAATCATCCATCATCCATTCCTATGCCACCCCATTAGGAGCGTAGAAGCCCGGGGCTTGGCAAGTTGGTCCTGACAAGATTAGTGTCACCAGCCTCACTCATCCCTGGGTGGCATTACGTGAACAAAAAACCCAACCACCTCATGCATATAAACATACACAGGCTCAGTCTGATTGGGGAACCTTAATTACCCACTAAACCTCCAGGTGCCATAATTTGGTTATATGATTACCACCCATCGTAGTAAATGGTTTCCTGGTGTACAGGAAACCATTTGGCTTGTCACTCAGTGTAGATTATTATTATAATTATTATTATTAATGTGGTAGGTGGGGATGCCCACCATCCGCTCATTCAATGTAGTGCTGCTTTGGGTGTCTGCCTTTTCCTGTGTTTCTTCCTTCCTCTTCTGTCTTTGGTTCCTTCATTTCTCTTCTTTCTTTCATTCCATCATTCTTTCCTCTTCCTTCTGTTTATGGGTGATTCTACACTGAGTGACAAGCCAAATGATTTCCTGTACACCAGGAAATCATTTGCTATGCTGGATGGTAACCATATAACCAAAGTATGGCGCCTGGTGGTTTAGTGGGTAATTCAGGTACTTCAATCAGATTGAGCCTGTGTAGGTTTATACCCAAGGGGTAGTTGGGGTTTATTGCTCACATAATGCCACCCAGGGATGAGTGAGACTGGTCACTCTAATCTTAAATGTCAGGACCAACTTGCCTAGCCCCGGGTTCCTATGCTTCTCATGGGGCAACATATGATTGGATGATGGGTGGATGGATCATTATCATTATTTTTAGGGAGTAGGCTGTAGCACCAGCTCAGCGTGATACTCCATAGGGGAATGGGAATACTGGTGATAGGGAGAGCTGGTGCTCCCATTTCACTAGCTACTGGACCATCCCTCCTTGCTGACCTTTTCAGTGTGACACATGGAAAGTAGACCAGCATACTCTTCCAAATACCATACTTTCTTCTATCTCATGCACTACTCTGCATACACTCTACATTTCACACAACGTATCCCACTACGTACAGGGATTGACACCAGTAAGGACATGCGGCCAGAAAATTTTGCCCCCACTACCTATACAGTACTCAAGTTTTTTCCAGCTGAGGATCCACTTTCGTGACTGTGGCACCTGCGCATTCCTACCGCATGATTGGTTGGTTTCAGTTTCTTACCTAAAGTATCATATTTACAAAAAAACAATTGTACTTTATATTTCACTTCTCATAAATGCTGCTTTGCATTGTCATTGTACTATGCAAACAGATGTGAAATGAGTATGTATCTGTGCCTCACCTAAACAGACAGTGAATTTGAGGAAGTTGAATTTGAATTGAAATTTTTATTGTTGTAAAAGGTAGAGTTGTTGCATCTCTAATAAATAAGTAAATATATATACTTACGGATAATATGGGCAAAGGTATCGAAACAATGGAGTAGGTGTGATCCATAGTAAAGTCTGACATCTTGCGAGACGAGACAACTTGTTTTTCCCACCTGCCCGTCTCTTGTGTCCCCCCTCTCCTCTGTAGCGACTGTTCCATTCACCTCCCCACTTTCACCACTTTACCACCGACAAAACTGCTAATTTACTTAGAATGGTACTATTGTCTAATGTAACAAGTGCCTAAGTATTAAGACACCTTTTATTTGCATTTACCCAGCCAAATGCATTTATTTTTAAAAAAATATCGGGAGATGCAACAACTGTGGATCTTTTACAACAATAAATATTTCAGTTCAAGGTCAGCTTCCTCAAATTCATTATCCATTTGGGTGAAGCACAGATACACACACTTTTCATGTCTGTCTGTATCGTACAGTGACAATCCGAAACCGCACTTTTGAAAATTGAAGTATAAGATTCAATTGTTTTTTGTAAATATGATACTTCAGGCGTGAAATTGAAACCAACCAATCATGCGGCAGGAGTGCGCAGGTGCCACATTCACGAAAGTGGGTCATCAGCTGGAAAAAAATCAAGTATAGTGGCAGAACTGTTGTGGGGAGGTGTGATGAGGGCTCTGCCAGCAAAGATTTTGGTGCCTGGATGGGATGGAGTTCAACCTTTGCTAGAGGGTACAGGGCATTGCAGTTCCCAGACTGTCACATCTGCCCAATACAGAAGGGCCCAAACCTTGGAGTAGCGCCCCAGGAGGCTGCCCTATCAGTGGTTGTATAATGGCGGGGCAGTTACAGTGCCAGGGCGTACTTGGAGGGTATCCCCGTAGCTTTCCTGGCAGGGTCCCCGAGGCCATTTCATCAGCCACTGGTCACGGCTTGTAGGCTATGGGTCTCAGATCCCTTTCCTTGGCCTGGGACTGAGTGAGTGGGTGGGGTCTATGATATGTTTCTCCCACTTATTTATTCTTAAAAAATTATGACTAGAAAGAAAGATCTTCTAAGCAAGCTTTAGGAAACTAAATCACCCAGGGGGATCAGAGTGGCATCATGGAATGTGGGAAGTTTGAGGGGTAGAGCGCGGGAAATAGATAAGGCGATTAGTACGAGATGGGTGGATGTGGGATTAGTGCAGGAAGTCTGGTTTAGAGGAGGATCAGCCAGAATGATTGCCAGGAGGGATGCATGTTACAAGTTGTTTTGGCAGCATAGGGCAGATGGATATGGTGGTGTGGGTGTGTTGCCTGGGGAGAAATGGGTGGAATATGTCATGAATGTGATGAGAGTCAGTGATGGGGTAATAGTAATGAAAATTTTGCTCGGGTGGATTATGTTTGCATCTGTATCCGAAAACTCATCACTCAAAACTCCATTCACCCATACCCGTTATGATTATGGCTATGCTCGCACCCGGGTAAGGGTGAATGGAGTTTTGAGTGAGGAGTTTTCCATGAATGTTGGTTTGCATCTGGGGTCACTTGAGCTCCTTGTTGTTTATTATTGTACTTGAAGCTCTCTCACATGACTTCAGAAATTGGACTCCCATGGAAGATGTTGTATGCTGATGATTTGGTGTTGAGTGCGGAGTAAGAAAGGGAGGCAGAGGAAAGATTTAGGAAATGGAGAGATGTTATGGAGCACAAGGGTTTAAGAGAATCATCATCATCATCATCATCATCATCATCATCATCATCATCATCATCATTATCCTGCTTTGCCCCATGAGGTGCATAGGAGCCCAAGGCTAGGCAAGTTGGTCTTGACATTTAAGATGAGAGTGACCAGCCTCACTCATCCCTGATTGACATTACGTTAGCAATAAACCCCAACCACCCCTTGGATATAAACTTTCATCGGCTCAATCCAATTGGAGTGCTTTAATTGCCCACCACACCACCAGGCACCATAAACTGGTTATACAGTTACCACCCAGCGTAGTAAATGGTTTCCAGGTGTACAAGAAACCACTTGGTTTGTTACTCAGTGTAGAGTCACCCAAAGGCAGAAGGAAGAGGAAAGACTGAAGGAAAGAAAGACCCGTAGGCTGAAGGGCTGAAGGGCGAGGAAACAGTATGCAAATAAAACAAAAGTGATGGTATCGAGGGCTGGTGGTTGTACTCTCAAAGAAGAGGGAGAGTGGCCATGTGCAATTTGCCACAAGGGTGTTGGAAGTAATTCCATCTTGTGCAGTGTCTGTGATAAGTGGGTGCATAAGAGATGTAGTGGTATTAGAGGTAGACTGCAAGATAATGTTGATTTTATGTGTTTGATGTATCAGGGAGAGCAGGTGGAGATTGCCAGGTGTGAGAAGATTGAACTTGCTGGTGAGTCTCTTGAGTGTGTGGAGGAGTTTTTTTTATTTGGGAGAGATGTTATTTGCTGGTAATGGGGCTGGAGCTAGCTCTGTGGCTTGAGTGAGGAGTGGTTGAAATAAGTTCAGGGAGCTGTTGCCACTCCTGACGTTGAGAGGGCTTTACCTCTGTGCTAAGGGATCTTTGCATGAGGTGTGCGTTAGGAGTGTAGTAGTAGTAGTAGTTGTTCCCTAGGCAGTCTGGCCCAACAGCCCCGAATCCCTAAGGAAGGCCACGGCCGAGACCGGGCTTTCCCACAGAGCTCTCATGGAGTGTATGTTGTGTTGTTGGCATAGGTGATTGTGTGCAGTGCAGTCTTCCATGATGTGCGTAATTGTATGGGGTACTGTGTTACATCCTGGAAGGCATCAACGACAGAGTCATCCAACCTCTTCTGATAACTTAAGAGGGCTGGATGATGCCCACATCTCAGCCTGGCCAGGTGGACCCTGTCCTCACGAGGGAGATAGGATTCAGAAGGATGGATATCAGGAGGCCATGCATGCTGCTGTGTGTTGTCTTTAAGTGACTGAATGGAGCGGCGAGTGATTAGAGTATGGATATGCTTCTGGAAGCTGGTCTGAGGCGGGCAGGTGGGAAGAGATGACAGTATTTGTGTATGATATCGTGTGCTGGGTGTTGTTTTGATGTTCCTTGGTGTGTGTGGATGTGCTGCCATGTAGTGTAGTGGATGTTGTGGGTTTGTAGAGGCTGCAGCAAGAATCTGGGTGCCTCTCATGTCTAGATGATCCTTGACTTTGAGGACTTTGGTTTCTTGGTGTAGGTGGTCTGTAGGTGTAGTAGCTGTGCAGCCTGTGATTATATTTAGGGCCTTGTTTTGTATGGTCTGAATAGTGTTATAGTGTGTTTTTGTGAGGTTAGGAGCCCAAGCAGGGCTTGCATAATTCATCACTGAACGTATATATTGTTTGTATACTATGGTGGTGGTTTCTTTGTTGTGTCCAAATGTTGTATGGGCAAGTGACCTCAGGGCATTGAGTCTAGGTGTTAATTTATTTTTGATGTTTGTGTTGTTTAAATGACAGTGATGTATGTTACACCAAGGATTTTGTGTGTGTGTGTGTATGTGTGTGTGTGTGTGTGTGTGTGTGTGTGTGTGTGGTGGGGGGTGTTGTTTATGGTGAGGTGTGGGATGTTACTGTGTTCGGCTGTCCAGTTTGCTAGAAGGGTCACTGTAGATTTGGCTGGGGCTATTTTGAGTCTGTTTGTAGTGAACCATTCGTGTAGTGTGTTGAGGTAAGGTTGGAGGATGTGTGCAGCTGTGTTTGCGTTTTGATGTGTACGTGTAAGTGTTATGTCGTCTGCATAGGAAGCTATGTGTATCTGGCGTGTGGGGTGTGGGTATGTCATGCATGTATAGGTTAAAGAGTGTAGGAGACAAAACAGATCCTTGGGGGACACCATTTGTGAAGTTTCTGATGTTCGAAGACTGACCAGCAAAAGTTACATATGCACATCTGCCTGCTAAGTAGTTTGCCAGCCATCTTTTTGTGTTATTGTGCACATTTGTGTTGAATATTTTGTTTGTGAGGTTGTGGCGGGGATGGAATCAAAAGCTTTACTAATGTCTAGTGTGACAAGGAGTGTTCTGTGTGGTGGTCTAGCTGAATTCATGCCATCAAAAACTCTCTGTGTGAGGTCTGTAAGAAGAGTGTTTGTGAAGTGTAGTGGCCTAAAACCATGTTGTGATGGGGCTAGGGGGGTGTGAGGTGTAACTAGTTGTAGTACCAGTCTTTCAGTGACTTTGGAGAGGGTGCAGAGGAGTGTGATGGGGTGGTGTGAGGATCTTTGTTCAGTTTGGGGGTAGTGATGATAATGCCATGCTTCCAGATGTTGGGTATTATGTTGTATGAGTAGCTGTAGTTTGATATGTTGGTGAGTGCTTGTATGCCTTGTGGTCTAAGGTGTTTAAGGTGTATGTTGCTTATGTTGTCTGGTCCACAGGCAGATGAGTGCTTGAGGTTGCTGATGATGTGCTTCGTTTGGTTGTAAGTGATAGATGCAAAGTCTTGGTCTTTGGGGAACTGTCTCTTACATCGGATGATACGTCGGTCATCACAATGGGAGTTTAGGTGGCTGACATGTGAAAAGTGATTGACGAGAGTGTTAGCTTGTTGTTTGTTTGAAGGTATGGTGTATGTTGTTGTGATGGCAGCATGTGATTGTGTAGTGTTGCTGTTGGAGAGTATGATGCTGTTTAGTGTTTTGTAGAGTTTGCTGGTGTTTGTTTTGTGATCAAGTGTTTGGAGATAATTATTCCAATTTAGTGTTTTCTGTTTTGATATTTTATTGTTTACTTGAGTGTTGAGTTCTTGTATTTGTTGTACTGTGTCATGTGTATGGGGTGTTGGGGAGTGTCGTAGTGTGTTCCGTTGTCTGATGAGGCCTTGAATTTCTGGTGTGAAGTTGGGGTTGTGTCTTTTTCTGTTGCCTCGTGGGATGTGTCTTTTGTCTGCATTTTGTATAATTGTATTGAAACTGGTAAAGATTGCAACATAGAATGTAAGGGGTATGAATGATGAGGTGAAAGAGAGAGAGATTGTACAGGTGCTTGAGAGTGCGAAAGTGGATATATGTGGAATAACTGAAACTAAATGGCGAGATGAGAGTGTGAGAGAATGGGAGTATGGATGGGATATATGCGCTGGAGTAGGTGAGAATGAGAGGGCGAAAAAAGGAGTGTGTATTGTTGTGAGCAACAGATGGAAGGAGAATGTAAGAGAGTATGGATCAGTTGGGTCAAGGATTGTGTGGGTAAGAGTGAAAGTTGGACTACAAATGTGGGCAATTGTGTGTGTGTGTGTGCTAATGCAAGATCGTGTAAGTAGAGTGAGAGAAGAGTTCTGGACAAATGTGGAAGCCTGCTTGGAAGAGTTTGAAAGGAATGAGAGAGTGTTTCTGATTGGAGATATGAATGGAAAAGTAGGAAATGAGAAGGTGGTTGGAGTGGTTGGTGAGTGGGTTGTGCCTGCAGAGATGGATGAGAATGGCAGTGCTTTAGTGGACATTTGTGCCGGGAGGGGGTTGGTGCTAATACCCTCTTCAGGCACAAAATGATCCATAGGTATACATAGCGAGTGGTGAGAAGGGTGGACGGTGGAATGAATGAACGGAAGGCAATGATTGACTGTGTGTGTGGATGAAAGGATGAGATGTGTAATGGATGCAAGAGTATGTAGAGGTTGGGGAAGTGGACTTTCCGACCACCACTTAGTGGTGGCCAGAATCAGAATCCAAACAAGATGGAGGAAAAGAAGAAGGGAAGGACAGGAGGAAGTATTTCTCACATGGAGGGTAGAAAAGTTACTAGAGGATGGAATAAAGGCTGAATATAAAAGGGAAGTGGAGGAGCGATTGGGTAAATATAGATTGGAGCAGATGGGGAATGTGGAAGGTGTGTGCAAGATATTCACAGAAGAAATCTGTGCAGCATGTGAGGTGGTGTGTGGGGTGAAGAGAAGACGAAAGGGGGTTCAGGGAACAGCATGGTGGATTGAAGAGGTGAGAGAGGTTGTGGCACAAAAGAAAGCATATAATGAGTGGATGAGGAACGGGCATCGAAGAAGCTGAGAGACGGACGAGCGAGATATATGTAGAGAGGAGGAGAGAGGCGAAAAGATTAGTAAGAGAGAGTAAGAAGAGAGTGGATAAGGAATTTGAATGCAAAGTGGAGGGAATGTAAGAAAATGTTCTGGAAGGAGGTAAAGAGAGCTAGACAGGGTGCCAACTAAGTCAGTGGGGGTGTTTCATTTCATTTCGTTTCGTTTTTGAAGGCTCCAACATGCTGGCATGAGTCAGCCTTGGTCACCTAATGGCGGCTCTCCACGCTGCTCGATCCCTGGCAGCCTCCCTGTTCAGTCCCTTAACCCTTAAGTCACACTTAATGACCTCGTCCCTTGTCTTTCTCGGTCTACCCCTCGCAACCCCTCCCCCAACATTAACACCTCTAACCCTCTGTACCCAGTATCCTCTCCACATGTCCAAACCACCTCAGCCTACCTCTCCTCATCACAACACCAATACACTCCAGTCCCATCCTACCTCTCAACTCTTCCATCGTAAACCCAGCCCCCCCAGGCCTCGCACGCAGGGACGCACTGCACATCCACCTAATCATAGTCATTTCTGTACGTTTAAGCCTGCGAATATCCTCTTCCTTTACTGCCCAGGTCTCACAACCAAACAGCATCACACTCCTAACACATGCTGCATACAAAGACCCCTTAGCACGTAAGGAGAGTCCTCTCAATCTCAGGAGAGGCAACAGCTCCCTGAACTTCTTCCAACCACTTCTCACCCTAGCAACCAAGCTAACTCCAGCCCCACCTCCGGCACATAACATGTCTCCCAAATAACGAAACTCCTCCACACACTCAAGATACTCATCTGCAAGTTCAACCCTCTCACGCCTAACAATCTCCACCTGCTCTCCCCGACACGCTGCACACATGAAATCAGCATCATCTCGTAGTCTACCTCAAATACCACTACATCTCTTGTGCGCCCATTTATCACAAACACTACACAAGATGAAAGATAAAATTGGTAGATTACTAGTGGAGAAGGGAGAAAAGTAAACAGATGGAGAGAACACTTTAATGAACTGGTGAACATAGAGAATGAAAGTAATGCAAGTGGCTGGGGAATGGCAGGGAGAAGGAGGGTTGTGAGAAGAGAGGAAGAAATCACCAGGATGGAAGTGGTGGAAGCAATGAAGAAAGTTAAAATGGGGAAAACCCCAGGAATTGATGGAGTGTGTGGTGAAATGCTGAAGCATGGGGGAGAGATAGTAATAGAATGGATGTGGAGGGTGTGCAGATTGGCGTTGGAGGAGGGTAGAGTCCCGGAGGATTGGAAGTCATGTATAATTATTCCTCTGTACAAAGGAAAAGGGGAAAAAGCAGTGTGTGGTAATGATAGGGGCATTTGCCTTCTCAGTGTAATAGGAAAAGTATATGGTAAGATACTTATTGACAGAGTTAGGGAAATAACAGAGGAATTAGTTGGAGAAGAACAGGGAGGTTTTAGGAAGGGAAGAGGTTGTATAGACCAGATATTCATTCTTAGATCCTTAGTGGAAAAGTTTCTAGAGAAGGGAAGGAAGTTGTATGCAGCCTTCATGGATCTGGAGAAGGCATATGACAGGGTGGATAGGCAGGGATTGTGGAAAGTATTAAGAATATATGGAGTGGATGGGAAGTTGTTGAAGGCAGTGAAGAGTATGTATGAGGGTGCTAAGGCTGCAGTGTGTGTGGATGGCAAACTGGGTGAATCTTTCCATTTGAAGGTTGGATTGAAACAAGGATGTGTCATGTCTCCATGGTTGTTCAGTCTGTACATGGATGGGGTTATAAAAGAGATACAAGGTCGGGCAGTGGATGTTGGAGCAGCCCTAGTGAGTGAGGGCAGTGTTTGGAAACTGTACTGTTGTTTGCAGATGATATTGTGTTGTTGAGCGAAGACGAAGGGGAGCTGCAAGGCTTGGTAGATGAGTTTGGGAGAGTGTGTAAGAAACGGAATCTAAAGGTGAATTTAGGGAAGAGTAAAGTGATGGTCTTCGAGAGAAGTGAAGCCAGTGAATGTACAGTGAGATTGGATGGG
>JAGKTI010000793.1:0-11348 GCA_018397915.1 Birgus latro | reverse complement strand
TCCCCTCGTCCTCTCCCTTCCCCTCGTCCTCTCCCTTCCCCTCCTCCTCTCCCTTCCCCTCCTCCTCTCCCTTCCCCTCACCCTGCCCCCCACTTCCCCTCACCCTGCCCCCCACTTCCCCTTCTCATCCTCTCTTGCCTGCCTTCCTCCCCTCCCCTTCTTATCCCCCCTTGCCTCCCCTCCCCCCTCCCCCTCCCCCTCCCCTCCTTTCCTCCTCCCTCTCATTTTCCCCTCCCCTTCCTTCCTCTCCCCTCCTCTTTTCCCTCCCCTCCCCTTTTCCCTCCCCTCCCCTCCTTTCCCTTCCTTCACCCTCAATTCCCTCACCCCCCTCACCTCTGCAATGTGCCTTCAGGTGCTGGCCAAGAAACGGGACCCAGTGAGTCATGTGTGCTTCCTGGATGAGGTGCAGCAGCAGGGCAAGAGTGACCTCTTCACCCGTGTGTGGAAGAACATCACCCGCATCCTGACACAAGAATTCGCAAAGGCAGCACAAGGTAATGTAGGATTGATAATTTTAGTCTGTTGGTTTTCATTCACAATCTACAGCATTCATGAACTCATGTTAATCTCGTCAGTCCAGTAACAAAGTATTTAGCAGTTTTTACCCTTGGACAGTATTAGTCAGATTGAGAAAAGACCTTTTGTGATCAAGTGTTAATGAAGACTTTATCTAACCTCACCATTTAGAAAAGTCTTCCCAAAGCTGAATAAACTCATGTAGAAATGGCAAAGGTGCAAGAAAATGAAAAATACAGTAAAAGTCCTGTAATCCAAATGGCAGGGGACCGAGGGTCATCCGGACTGTTGTGTTTTTTTTTCAGACCATTGAGAGGGACCTCTGAAAACATTAGAAGTATGTACATGCATGATCACTAATTTCTGCCCTGGGATACCCCCTTTCTACCCATATATACCCAGGGAAGAGGGGAGGGAGGGACAAAGCAAGCTCCACTCCCCTGTACCCCAGTTTCCAACCCTCCCCCATACCCCTACCCAACCCTCCCATACCCTCTACCCAACCCCCCATACCTTCTACCCAGCCCCCCCAACAATCATTCTTAACTGGCAGTTACATCTCAGCTGATTTCATGCTTAACACTTTTGGTCCCACTGCTAATGCTTACATAAAACACTAGGATGTGTAAAAAATATACAATATAACTATCAAGACGGTGCAGCAAGAAATTAATGCATTAAAATGTTTACAGTAAAACAAAAATGTTAACAACAGCCATCCAGGCCTTATATGTTTGGTCCACTGCTTTGCTAACACACACACACACACACACACACACACACACACACACACACACAGAACTACACACACACACACACACACACACACACACATACACACACACACACACACACACACACACACACACACATGCACACACACACACACATTAAGCACCTGAGGCATGGGGCCTGGGATGGCTGTTGTTAATGTTTTTGTTTTACTGTCAACGTTATGATGTATTAATTTCTTCTTGCAACTTGTTCATAGTTACAGTAAACCCTTCATAAGCCGAACTATATGGGGCTCTACCCTAGTTCGAATTACCAATTTTTCCGGCTTACTGAATTTTCACCCCCCAAAATTGCTAAATTACTGAATTTTCACCCCCCAAAATTGCTAAGACAATACCTATTACTTGTCCTTTCAACACTAAATTAAAGAAGCATATATAAATAAATTAGTTATGACAAAAAACAATATAGTGCATTTAATATACATTTAACCCCTTCGGTGCTGGGTGTATTTTCATTTTGTTCTTGCTGCCACCAGACAATTTTAGTCAGTGTAGGTTGGATCTGTGGAAGTGCATGGGGTTGGTACAGCCTTTGTTAACCCCTTCAGTATGTGAGTCCAGTCCTGAGTGCCATAAAATCGGCCGGAGGAAGCGTAAATAAAGTAGAAATAGACGTCACAGTACTGAAGTGGTTAATTGGTAGAAAATCATTCACAGAGGCAGTACCGACTGTCGGTAACGTGTGTTGGAGATGGATTTTCACCCCCCCAAATTGCAATAACAATACTTATTACTTGTCTTCTTAACACTAAAGTAAAGTAGCATATACAGTGTATTAATTAATAAAGAAAGACAAAAAAGAAAGAATTCAGTGCACATAATTTGCCTTTCATCAGAGGCAGAAGATTGTCGGCAGTTTGTTTTGTTTTGGAGACGGTGGTGGTGGAGGTGGTTTAACTCACACTTGAACGTAAATTCCAAAAAGTACCCAGTATTTATTTCACTCTATATTAAGAACTAAACTTAAAAGTAATCACTATAACAGACTGCAGTGTAACACCTTTTGTTAGAAGCAGTAGATTCTTCGGCAGTTTGTTTTGTTTTGGAGACAGAGGTGGTGGAGGTGGTTTAGTTCATACTGTAACGTAAATTCTAAACAGTACCCAGTATTTATTTCACTCTATATTAAGAACTAAACTTAAATGTAATCACTGTAATAGACTGCAATGTAACACCTTTCGTTAGAAGCAGTAGATTCTTCGAAGTTCGGCAGTTTGTTTTGTTTTGGAGACTGAGTTGGTGGAGGTGGGTTAGTTCATACTTTAACGTAAATCTAAACAGTACCCAGTATTTATTTCACTCTATATTAAGAACTAAATTTAAATGTAATCACTGTAATAGACTGCATTGTAACACTTTCAGTAATAATAGTACTGAACTTTAATCATGATCACTACACTGTCACACGTGCACATTTTTTTTTTTTTTTAGCTTCATTCCTTTATGACTAGAGGTGCCAGTATCACTTCTTTTAAGCTATGAACCTTCCATGGCAAGGCAGAAGGCAAAAGGAGAGCACTGTTCAGCACTAAATGATAGTAAGAATGGAGCAACTACCGTCTCCAAAAGCAAGGAGCAGACTGGCGCCACGAGTCCGCTTGGCGCCATTTCTCCCCCTACTTTCTTATTTCGGCCTACTTTCATACGTGGTCTCGGCCTGAGTTCGGCTAACTGAAGATTCCGGCTTCTAAAAGTTCGGCTTATGCAAGGTTTACTGTATATACTTTTTACATATCCTAGTGTTTTATGTCTGTGTATTAGTGATGTGACTATGAGTGTAAAGTATGAGGTTAGCTTGAGACGTAACTGTCAGTTGAGAATGACGAGTGGGGGATTGGGTTGGGCAGGGGTATAGGGAAGGGGAGGGAGCTGGGGTAGAGGCGGGTGAAGCTCATTTCGTCCCTCACTTCTCTCTTCCCTGGGTATATAAGGGTATGAAGGGGGGACCCCTGAGCAGAAATTAGTGATCATGAGTGTACATGATCATTAAATAAACACTTACTTAAAAATGATATGGGTTATTGTTTTACTCAATGGAAATGCATAGAAGTGTAGATGAATAGTTGCAAGCAGGTACATCCAAGTCCATGAGCAAGTTAAAGCCAGATAAATCTATAGATCAAACCCAGAAAAATTAAAAAAAAGCCCAGAAAAAATTGAAAATTTTCGCCTTGAAAAATTCGGGGTGTTGGGATTTTCTTATTATTGGTGACCGGATTAGAGGACTTTTACTGTACAATGTAAAAGTGATGGTGTCAAAGCAGTGCTGTATATCTTATACGTAGAGTCAACCATCATCCGACAATATCTGGAGGTGGACTATCCCAAATTAATCCGACTGTATGGTGATTTGTGGCGGCGGCTGGAAGGCATCAGTGCAGAAATGAGAAATAGTGGTGGTGTCCCTGGTGCAGAGTTGTCACCCCCTGTTACCTCAGGGGATGAGCAAGAAGGAAAGAAGGGGCAAGGAAGCCAAGAGGAAGATGGTGGTGATGAAGACAAAAATTTTGAGTATGTATCTTTATATTGCATAAGTGAACTGTGGGAAAGCAGTTAGTATGAGACCCAGTAGAAAGAAATAGAGAAAAGGGAACATAAACTGAGAAGAGTGGTTTGGGGTTACATCGATATAAGGAAGTTTATTGGATTTGTTGCCTTGGAATATAAAAGTGAATAATTTTGTAGGTGCAGACTTAATTTATCCCTCCTCCTCTTTTTTTTTTTTTTTTAAGTTTAGTAATATTGTTATTTTTTTCTTGCTGCAGCCAGAAATATTATACAGTATAACCTTAGAGAGTGCCCTATTAGTGGAAAGATTAATGAAGGCTCTGTGTAACCTAATCTCATCAAAAAAATCTCTACTACACCTTGTAGAAATGCTTGAAAGGTATTTAGAAATAATACAGAAGATGTCACCAGATAGGAAGATTTAATAGCCTTTCCCATGTGTTATATCCGTTCCCCCCCCCTCCTCCCGTGTCCCAAGCCCTGAGGAAGCTCTGCGGAGTAGCTTGGTGCCCCTGGAGGAAGCATACCTCTCACGGTGTCGGTCGCGACTTCTGGACCCAGTCAACCTAATGTTTGCTGCCCAAGATGCTCCTCCAGCCAGGGATGAGGTTGATGCACTTATCAAAACAATTACAAGGTTGGGTTATTGAATGTAGTGGTGTGGTATGTAGATCAGTCATGTACTGTACTGTACTGTTTGTATAAAACAAATGTCTAGTCTCACATTACTTACCAAAGGTTCATTTTGCTTCATTTATCAAGGCTCCAACTTTGTTGCATGCATTGACTTTGGTCACCATTGGCCACTAAACATGCTTTTTTTTCTTTTTCTTTTTCTTTCTTTTCTTTTTCCTCCTCCAAGGAAGAAGGAACCAAAGGCCAGGAGCCTGCAAACTGTTCCTTCCAAGAAAAAAAAAAACAATACAACAGAGAGACAAATTCAAGGTCCGTTTGTTTAGAGATGCCAGGACACATTGCGTTTCAAACACTGGAGATCAAAGAAGTAGGAACTACAAACAGAGGGAGACAGTTCCAGAGTTGACCTGTTGCATAAATGAAGAACTGGGAGTAATGGTTACCTCTTTCATTGGAGAGTGGGACTGAAAAGGGATGAGAGTTTGTTGCTAGACGGGTGCTACGTGCAGGTTTGACCATTCAGTACGGCGGCAGACGGACATTTCAGCTCTAGTTGTGGGTTACTGACTACATCCCACTCACAGCTCGAGCCCAGCGGCCATGATACCGAATGTTTGAACATGTCAGATGGCCGGCTGAAGTTCTCAGGAACTTTTACGTCCGGATAATAGCAAGTAAATTCGGATAATGGTTTAATACAGCCAAAGTCCAGTATCTGGATAATGAACATGTCCAAATACTGCATATCTGGTTAAATGAGGGACTGTTGTATATATAGTGCTGAGAGGTGTGTACAAAAGCAAGAACCAGTCTGTACACTGTCTGTGGGACTCGTCTGCCGGCCCCCCAGTTTTACCAAAGACTGTTAGTGAATCTCTGGAGAAATTCACTGCCACCTGGGATTTGACAACCCTGCTGCCCAAAACAGTCGACTAGTCCATCTTCTTCTAGATGTGTTTATGCACAATTCCCAGTTGTGTTCTTGGCACAATGAATTGAGAACTGGCCAGATATGGACTCATGTTTGGATTTTTCATCCATCCAACCATCATCCAATCATGCATTGCCCCTTGAGGAGCATAGGAGCCCAGGGCTAGGAAGGTTGGTCCTGACATTTAAGATTAGAGTGACCAGCCTCACTCATCCTTGAGTGGCATTATGTGAGCAGTAAACCCCAACCACCCCATGGATATAAACTTACACAGGCTCAGTTGGACTGGAGCACCGTACTTACCCACTGAGCCACCAGTCGCTATATTTTGGGTTATATGGTTACCACCCAGTGCAGTAAATGGTTTCCTGGTGTACAGGAAACCATTTGGTTTGTCATACAGTGTAGAGTCACCCATAGGCAGAATGAAGAGGACAGAATGAAGGAAGGAAAGAAGAGAGGAAAGGGTAGACACCCAAAGCAGCACTACATCAAATGAGTGAATGATGAGCACCCCCACCTACCACTAAGTTTTGGATTCTTGCTGATGCAAAAACATTTTACAAATCCAGTATTATGATGTCCACTGGATGAGAAAAAGAAAGAACCCACAAGTTGGGGCCATGTCGTGACGGAAGTTGTTGAAACCCGTACATAACTCAGGAAGAATAATTTCTACCGACAACTTTTTCACCAGCATCAAATTGGCCAGAGAATTGTCAGTGAAGTCTCTGTCCTTGGTGGGGATAATACATCGAAACTGAAGAGAAGTTCCAAAGGAGTTATGCAACACAAAACACCATGAACTGTACAGCAGTACGTCTGTGTACGTCGAAGACCAAATACAACTTGTATCCTGTAAAGCCTAGTGGAACAAAAACATTTTTGCGTCATCAACTCAGCACAAGTCCGCAGACATGGTGGATGAGTCAAAGAAGAAACCAGAGGTGATCCACTACTACACCACCACCAAAGGCCAGGCCGATTGTTTAGACAAACAGATTGGCACCTATAGTGTAAAATACAGCAGTAAACGATGGCATGTGGTAGTGTGGTGCAGTTTGCTTGATCTTGCTTTCTACAACATATTTGTGCTCTGCAAAGAAGTTTTCCCACTGTACATGCAGAACAAAAGTCATGTACACTGTAGATTTCTTGCAGAATTGGGAATGGAACTGAGTGAATCATATCATGTTTGAAGGACGCGACAGCCGGAGGCCTCAGGCAGCCAGGATCCATCTGAAACTGGCAGAAAGAGATCCAGATGTGCATTTTGTCCACAAATCAATGACAAGAAAAATAGCCCGAAGTGTGCAGTGTGCAGCAAATTCATGTCTTATACACAGCACAAGAAGATGCTCTTTGTGCTTGAGTTTTGTTTTGTGTTGATGAATGCTGGAGTGCTCTGTTTGATTTTTGTAAGTTCAAATAAATAGTTTGTATTGATATAAATTTCCTATATAGCAGTTCTAAATTCCAAATAATTTCTGGTTATATTGAAGATAAGACCTGAGAAAATCAGCCAGATATTAGTAAAATACCACTGGGATCAGTTTGACCCCAGTCATGCACAAGTGAATAGTGAAATTTCCATGCATCCACAGGTTAACCCTTTGAGTTTTTCAACCCTCTGCTGATTGTGTCTGTGCCAGATTCAGCCAGGCACACATAGAGCGCACCGTCGCGCAGCGATATTTGTACTTAAACAGCCACTGTACACTAACTTTTTATGGTAGACTAATGAATATGGTACCGTTAAAGCTGAATAGTTCCTCTTTATCGCAGTATGGTGGAAAAAGGTAAGTACAATAGCTAAAAGGCCAACAGGATGAGTAGAAATTAGCCGAAAAGCAAAAACCGCACACCCTTCCACAGAAAAATTTGATAGCACTGTCAGTCTTCAGTAAATTCCCTTTCTAATGATATATAGGTTATGGCAATTTATGTTAGTTTTCACAGAGAAAAATGAAAGCTCTCACTGTCATGCTGGCAAATATCCATGCTGGTAATACCAATATTGTTCATGGTAAAAACCTATTTACAGTAGAACTTCGATTTTCCACAAGCCAGTGAACCGGAATTGGCGCTAAACCGGGCAGTTTAAAGAAAATTTCCAAAATTGATCAACCGGGGAAAATCCAGGACCTAACCGGCATTCCAAATTCACCGCGCAACCATCCCGCCCGAATGTTTTCATTCCTTCGTCACCGAGCGCATCACTGCAGTCCCCACCATTGTTTTGAGGCTTAACAGTGTAAACACAGCAACACACAGCTATTTTATCACAATTTTCCATAATATTTGGTGGAATATCAGCCATGGCTCCTGGCTGTTCGTGGAAAGATGCTGATGAATCATTTCAAAAGATCATCCGATTCGTGGAGAGGAATCCAGCCTACACAGCTAATGAACTGCTTCATTTTCGTAGCTGTTAATGATGGCTTCCAAAATCGCCATCGTGTAGGTATCAAACAGTCAGACATCAGGGACTTTTTCACGAGGGGTAAACATGCAAAAATAGCAAAAATTTCACTCATATCCTCGAGTTCATTTGTGGGGTTCCCAGATAGTAATGCATCAACGTCCACACCAGCAAGTACTCAAGCAAAAATGGCTGCTTCACCAGTCTCCCCCAGCCAGCCTGTCCACTCACGTCAATGAGCCTGCATCACCCACAACTCTGTGGTTCCAAGACAATTTACCGTCAGGTCAATTCGCCATCAGACAATTCCCCGTCAAAACATGGACGATTCTCCATCAAGACAATTTGCATTCTGGACGATTCCTCATCATTCTATAAGTACTGTATTTATTATTAATTAATCAATACTTTAATAATTATATTTCAGGGGGATTCATCAAAGTCTATGTTCAATAGCATAGGCTTTGGATATTATTTATTAGTTGCACCTTTAGTCAATCATTGTTTTTTCCGTGCTGTAGTTGCCTGTGAATTATATTCTAGCAGTTGTCATGTTATTGTTGTGACCGAGTTTGACTTGATGGCGAATTGTCCTGAAACCATCAGTCCTTGCTGAAGACTTCTTTCTAGCTTTTTTTTCCTTTATTGTTGATGACTAATGGCTTTCAAAAATAGTTTCACACTGCATTTTTTTTTTATGTGCACCAAAACTTATTCCTTGCAAAATATGCGTGATGCTAGATGGCCGTCATTCACATGTTGTTTAGGTCAAAAGCTTGATTGGTAATGAGGACTTTCAAGAGGCTTAGTGGCAATCCATGGCGATTAAAATTTTTATGGGGAGTATTAGGGGGCAAAACTAATCGGTTAGGTTAGGTTAGAATGCAGTATGCGGTGATGTGTCCAGTCGGTGAGATCATATGTAAACACATGTCTTGAGTATTGTAAAACAGACATTTATAATTATCCTTAACTATATTTTTAACGAAAAATATGAGGCTTATAGAACCTAACCCCCTATTTTACGTGTAAATATATGTCACGTTTTAGCTAATAGTGTAGTAAGGATAATTACAATTTCAGTTAAAATACACTGAAAGCATTAGGCCTATTTTACATCCCTGCGATCCATCAAAATTCCTCTAGTTTGAGAATCACTGGTGTAAGAGAACAGGAAATGGGTGTTAATCGATTTTCCTGAAAAATCGATTTTCCGGCATTTTGTAATCCCCGCGGCTTGCGGATAATCGAGGTTCTACTGTATTATGCATACCTGTCTGATGTACTCATCACTGTAAAAACAAATAGTTGGAAAAGGATAAACAGGGTAGTGTATTCGGAACAAGGCCAGATAGGAGATGGAAAACGTGCAAAAAAATAGTTTCATATGACTCGAATTCGGGTCATCAGAATCTCAATGGTTGGATCTATGATGACTCGAAAACGCGTCGTCGGAATCTCAAAGGGTTAATATATTTGAAGGAAAGTATTGGAAATGGATATTGTCATGGGCACATTTATATTTTTTTTAGCGATTGAATAGAAATAAAGAATCCGCAGTGTGACAAATCATTTAACATCGCGGAATTGAAGAACATGTCAGAATTAAGTTGAGGGTGTACTGTCTACCTGAGATTGCCTTGAGTGAACTAAGGTGGGGTAATAGATTGAAATGTACTGTATATCATGAACATACAATACCAAAAATGTAACAGTAATTTAGCTTGATTCCACATCTCCTAGTGAGTTGAACGTGTCAGCAGTGGATCGAGAATTGAGCAAGACTGTGGCTCACAATGTAGCAGAGTCTCTCCAGCTTTTCTGTCTGAAATGCCGCCAGCTGGTAGACACTTCAGGAGATGCCAGCCAGGTCATTGGTGGGTGCCACTTTATTTTTTCTACATTTTCCTGTATACTCATAATTCTGATGATGATGTTTTCTTAGTTTTATTTTATAACTTTGCTGGAAGTGGTAAGTACTGCAGAATTACAGGGATGCTAAGGAATCTGAGAACATAGTGATGAAACAGTTCAGGGCTGGCCTGAGGGGTTTGTAATTGCAGAGCAGGGTGACCCCCCAGTTTGAGCCATGCTTGGTGAAACTAATCACCATTTGACACTGTCAATTTGGGAAGAGCCATCGTGAATGTCTTTGTAAGCATGTATAGATGGAAGGGATTTGTTTTATAAGAGGATAATTTTAGAGGGTCTGGTCTTGTGGGTTATGGCACTCCAATTGGATGTGGCCCATTTGGGTATAAATCCAAGGGGGGTTTGGGATTTATTGCTTATAATATGCTGTTCAGAGGCATGGAGCTGGTCACTATTGCCTTAAATATTAGGAGTGAGTAGCCTAGTTCTGGGTCTGTATGCTTCTACTGAGATGATAAAACTTTGGATGATGGATGTATTGAAGTTGCTGGAAAAATCTTTTGAATACTGTTGTTGTTGAGTAAACCCAGTCTGTCTGGCCAGACAGACCCATCAGTTGCTGGCAAGCAAACGCTCCTGCAGTTCCATCTCATACAGTGAACCGATGTTCCAATATGGATGACAGTGCCTTGACAACAATGTGTGGTGAAAAGTGTGGAGGTTTGGTCCCTGGACGGGCACTGCATTTGTGTGTCTACCTAGCTAACAGGAGTACCATAGTAGGCTCCACTTCACCCTGTTATTTGGTTTTATGGTCACCACCTATTGTTGGTAATGGTTTTGTGGGTTACAGGAGGGAATTAGATTTGCCGCTCAGTGCAGACCCAGCTGAAGTGGAAAGAAGAGTAATAAAAAGTGACAGGAAGGAAAAAGAGAAGTAGGCAGCACTACATTGTGAGTGGATGATGGCCACCATCACTTACCACTTGTGTTGATTACTGTTCAGAGGTTTAACACTTCAACAGCAGCATTATGTTTCTAAGAAAGCCCATGTCAGTCTTGCAGTAATTATGGGGAAAATGGGGTGTTTTCATGAACCTCTTTTGACCCACTTAAACTGAACCAAACATGTTTAAATTTTAGTTACATAAACTTGAATTGTTTTGCCAAACATTGAATTTAACTGGAGGTCCATAGGTGGTCCAGGGCCAGAGGGAAAGAAAGTTGACAAGAAGGTGTTTTGTGCGGTCAGTGAGCACAGGTCGCTTAGGCAGGAGCAAGACTGGATTGCAAGTGGCCACCTTGCTACATGTAAGACGAAGTTTGGGAGGTGATGTCCATGCTTTATAACACAGAAAAGCAAGTTATTCAGTAATTTTCCCCCCCTGGGGGTAGGGTTTTTTTCAAGAATTCTCCCCCAGTATCCCTGCTTGTCGTAAGAGGCGACTAAAAGGGTTGGTGGTGGGTTAGTGCCCCACCCCGTAAAAACAACTAACTTGTAGGAGGAGGCTGTAGCACGGGCCGAACAGGGTAGTACTCCCGAGGGGAATGGAATGCTGGTGATAGGGAGAGCTGGAGCTCCTTTCACTAGCTACCTAATCATCCTCCTTTGCTGACCTTTTCAGTGTGACAGTAACATGGAGAGTAGACCAGCATACTCTCCCAA
>JAGKTI010000792.1:72378-113403 GCA_018397915.1 Birgus latro | reverse complement strand
GGTATGCAGAGAGGTGGCTTCTAATATCCTCTAAACTGAATAAAATCGTCACACGGTAGTAAGAATGAAATAGAAGTGTTGTTATTGAAGTAAAAGAGTTAAATTAAAGGGAGATTTAGTAAAAGACAGAAGGAGACTTTAAAAGGTATCCACTCATTCATTTTTTACTCTAACGTCGTAAAATTGCAATCACTCCATCTTGAATGCCAAGTTGTAACAGCAGATTAACACTGGAATATGATGCTAGTCACGAAGAAGTGTTCTAGAAAGATGTTGAGCTGTAGCATTGTCTTTACTGCCAATAAGTTAAATGAAATAATCTGCCAAAGTACAAAAATCAGGGCCAAGTTAAGGTGAAAATAGTATAGCCCTCTGTAAGTCCCATAAAGTGTAAGAACAATAGGGCCTATTGAGTCTCATTTGAATAGATTATGAGAAGAGTGACATGTAGCCCTTCCTCTGCAGCGTGTTTCTATACAGGTGTCCTAGTCTGGTGGATTAAGGGCACCATTTAAGTCGATAATAATGCACAAGGCATAGGTCTGAATCCCCAAGGGGCTTTCAGAGGCCATACCAGTATTCTTGTCAGTTAAGAAGGCACCCTAGCACCTCTTTCTCACTATTTTTTCTTTTCTTATTACTCCTTACCATCCGCTTTTGTGCCATTTAGATAATTCGAAAACCACCGTACTGAGAACAAATAGCATACAACTTCATATTAACTTGTCATATCCAGAAAGGGACCACCAGCGAAGAGCTGCAAGGGAGCTTCCTTAACCTATGAGATTATGGAGAATATGTTGAGAATATGGAGATAATTGTTGTGAATTACAGTATGATAGTGAAGCCTTAGGTCCCTTACACCTTAATTGACCTTTTGTGGGTGTGACTATTTCAGTGCTGTATTTTAAGGTGCTGGAGAGGGACACCTTCACGTGGTGGCACTGAGATGGCTGGATGGCACCACTGCCTGGTTATATAAATGTCCCTTATTTCCCTCCTTATCCTCCCAAAAGAAGGATGGTGAACTGCAGACTTTTTTTAGTCAACCTAGTTCATGTTCAGATGAGCCTGAGGTTGCAGCTACAGTACCACTATTACAGCCACCATCACCACCACCATTACTACTGACAACTCAGTTTTATCAAATACTGTAGCTGTTTTTGCATGTCTGTTTAAGAGACTTCTGTTTTGACTAGAATATCAATAACTTAGTACTGTATTTCACATATCCTTAAAATCATTATTACAGCATAGCAGTGTTTTTAAGTCATGTACATAACCTGAGCCACATTATCATTGACTTTGCACCTTTTAATCTAGTTATCCTGGCTTCACAGAGGAGTTCAGTCATCAGTGTATGTCTTCAACCAGACACCTTAATCATGGGAGGAGTGATCACAGACAAATCTCCTTTATGCACCCTGCCCTTAACCATCATCTGTCCCCTCTCCAAATCCAATACTCTCTCCCTCATATACCTCCTCCATCCCATCCCTCCATCTCATCCTTGGTGTCCTCTTCTTCCCCCCCTTCCTGTCACTCATCTTTTAATAAATCTTTCATTTGTCAATTTTTCCTCATTTTATATCAGATTTATTTCTCAGCTCACATATTTACTACATACCAGTAATACCGTTATCGCTGACACATAGTTCCCTTCCAGCAATTCCTTCTCTATGGGTGGCCATTTATTTAGAAACTGTAGGCTGCTGTCTTCATGCATGTATTCAGTCTTCTTCCTTGCTTTGCTATCCTTATCCTCACTTCATAGAATTAGATATTATAGTGAGTCTTTTCTGTAACAAACAGCCCTGAAAGAACTATTACATCTGCTGTTGTTTGCTGTCCTTTGTACTCATTTATACTCCTTCCCTAGCCCAATTCATTCACCCATAATTTACTCAACTCTTTTTTCCCAGTCCCTTGAAGTTCGACGTCTATATTTCATTAGTTTTAAACAATCTCCGGACAGAACTTGGTGGGTAGCTGATTCCTTGAGTATACCTCTGAGTTAACTGTAAACTTCAATAGTTATGCAGTCAAGCTTATGAATACTACAAATTAAATTGTTCATAACGTTGATTTTACTAGGTACCATGTATGTGAATTGGCAGCTAATTTATGTTTTGTCCACAGGATGGCCAGCTCAGCAGGGGTGGTATTGCTGGTGGCTGCTGTTGCTGCTGCTGCCACACCTCCCTCAGCTGCTCCTTCCACCAGACTAACACTCGCTTCCACCCTCCCTCCCACCTCTGCCACAGTCCTTAAAGCCTTGGCAGCTGCACGGACCACCATCATCACATCACCTGTCCTGCTAGCAGATGCTCGGACTGGTAACAGCAACAGTAGTGGGTGGACGTGCCCTTATATCAGTGGTATTGCCGAGATCTCATGCACTTGTGATGTCCCTCACACAGTCAGGTGTCGGGGCCAAGCCAGCAAACCAGAGGACCTTACAGTGCTTACACAAACTCTTCAGGCCCAGGGCAGTGTATCATTACTTGACCTAGCAATACATGACCTTGGACAGCTTAATAGTGGAGGGTTTGCTGGCATGCAGTTGCTAGGTCTGGTAATCACCAAAGGAGACCTGCAAACTCTGCCTGCTGATGCCTTCTCTGGGTTGGAGTCAACATTGACAGCCCTTGGTCTTCCCAACAACCAAATTACTTCAGTTCCTGTTGATGCACTTAGACCATTGTTGCAGCTACAGCGTCTCGATCTGAGTGACAACAGACTTCAGGAGTTACCTCCACGAGCCTTTCCAGCACTCCTGCAGCTGCAGAACCTTGACCTTGCAGGAAATAACCTCCGCCTGCTTCAACCAGAAGTGTTTGTACGATTGCCTCACCTTTTATCTCTCAATTTAGCTCGCAACCAGTTGGATGCTGCTCAGATGAACGAGAGAACACTTCGTGGTCTGCATGCTCTCCAGCGACTTTCTCTGCAGTCTAACCTGTTGAAGGGTTCTGTGACATCCACACTTGTAACAGGGGCAAAAGGCCTAATCTCATTGGATTTGTCAGACAATTCCTTAACCATGCTGACAAGACACTCACTTGCTTCCTGCCCCAACCTGCAGGAACTTGACTTATCCCACAACAAAATTGATGTGATTGAAGATCATGCGTTTGCAAATCTTACTCAGTTACGTCGACTGAAGCTGTCTCACAACCGAGTTGTAGCAGTGTCTGGGTGGTCACTTGCCCATCTGCCTCGTTTGACACACCTAGCCATGGCGGACAATGCCCTCCGTGCCATCACTGCTGACCTCCTACATCAGTTACCGGCATTACAGTCCCTTGATCTGGCAGCTAATGATATCAGCCTCATCCAGCCACATGTCTTCAACAGCACCCCAGCACTTCAGCACCTCAGTTTCACAGGTAGGCAGCTTATTCTGCTAACCATCTTGTTTGAGTTTATTCATGCTACCTTCAAACAGTTACATTCAGTTTAGGAAAGACCTCTCATATTGAAAGGAGTAAGACTATATCCCACCCATCCAGTTGAAGGTATTGTAAGCTGAATAAAATTGTATGTAGGGAACAAGTATATACAGTAATGCAAAAATGATATCCTCAGGCCAAAGGATTAACTATGATTGAACATTTGTGGTGATGTCTAACACTAAAATGTGTGTTGTACAGCAGCACTTTGGTACAGTAGTTTATCCATAATATAATTTGATAGAGGCTGATGATGAGGTGGAGGGACAAGACAAGGATATATATGTATGAGGGTGGTGTGAGTTGGAAGAAGGACATCCTGATGGTGGAGGACAGGGCAGTGTGGAAGCGGTTTGTTTGTGGCCACCCCCTCTAGATTAAGGAGTCTGGCTATAGATAGATAGATAAATTGAGGCATTAAGAATACAAAGGGCGAACTCAGCAATAATAATAAAAAGTCATTGATGTATTTTCTTTTTCTTTTTTTCCTTCCAATAGATACAGAATGTCCAGAGGAACATTTTGGTGTATGATATGTTATACCAAACCCTCACATATGCTTTGATACACTTACAAAACCTTTAAATGCATTTTTCTCAAAACTTACTTTTGTTGAGTTCGCCCTTTGTATTCTAAAGGTCTCAGTTGGTAGAGATAGATAGATAGATGTTTATGTCAGTTCAGAGATGTCGAGACTCCAGTGGCCATTATATGTGTTATAAGCAGCCCTGGATCTCCTGTGAAACACTAAGGGAAAGATTTTACTTTGGGTTTTCCTTCTTTTATTCATGTACAGTACAGTACCACAAAAACGTGAGGGATTGCTGTAGAACTAACCACCTGAAAGAAGTGCTTAATTTTGGATTTGATTAATTTTGATGATCATTTCATAATGGCATTTCAGTAGTTATTTCAGTATGGTTATTGTGAATGATACAGATTTCTTGCATCATTTTGTTAACCTGTTTACTTTGGTGGTGTTTTTTTGTTTTAATCAGACTACCACCAAATGACTGTGCAGTAATACCTCACTATAACGGACTAATTGGGGCCCAAACCATTCTGAAAAATGTGAAATTCCGATAAAAGCAACATCCAGACTTCCTCCTGCTAATCCGGACTTTTTCCTATATATCAGACATTAGTCTGGATTGCATGAACGGTTTTTAAACTGTTTTGACTACCATTGTGGTACTGTACTGTGTTATAACATCACTACATTAATTAATCTATCTATCTATTGCCAGACGCCTCAATCCCACACGGGGTGGCCACAAACAAATTGCCTCCATGTCGCTTTGTCCCCCGCCATTTCACTACCCCACTCCCAACTCACACACCCCTCTCATGTACCTCTCCACTCCATCCCTTCATCTCATCCTCAGCCTCCCCCCTCCCTCTCCCCCCCTCCACCTCATTCACATATACTCTCCTCGTCAGTCTTTCACTCTCCATCCTCTCCACATACCCAAACCACCTTAACGTGTTTCTCCTAACGCTTCCTATCACGTCCACATCCACACCACAACGCTCCTTCACTTCCTCATTTGTTAGTCTGTCTGTACATGTTTATCAGTGTACTATACTGTACACTGATAAACATGTCTTTTGTTTACCTTATTTTGGTGAACATAGCGTCCGGACTGCTTCTGGCTTTATTAGACTTTTGCCAATATATAGGAATTTAGTCCAGTAGCTTCTCGAGTCCGATAAAAGCGAATTCTGGTCTGTTGAAGTCCGTTATATTGAGGTTTTACTGTATTCATTATTGGACAGACCTCCAACATTGTAGGTTTTATAGAAGACTGTAATGTATTTAACTGCTCCAATTTGAAACCATCTGCATAATAAAATTGTCTGGGGATAGCAAGAACACTGTAATATGGAATGCATCATCATAGGAAAGGGATTAACATCAGTAGCTGTTTTCAGGAGAGGCTATTTATGGTACACAGTAGTCATTTGCATTTTCCTTTATAATACATATGGTTTATTTCCACAGACAATCCTTTACACTGTGACTGCAAGCTGGAGTGGCTGGCCGAGTGGCTGACTCAACACCCGAGTCTGAGCAGTGAAGAACGAGGCAGTGTTGTTTGTGCCACACCACCCGCTCTTGAGAATGCCCCTGTGGTGAGTCATAGTTCAAGTACAGAGCTGACATTAACTTAGCTACTGGGTGATACTTGAAGTTGTGTATTTGACTCACCAGGCTGAGATTTGTCCCTCTTTACAAGCTTATGTTTGACTTTATTTTATCAGATTGTTGGCCCTTATATTCCTGTTGGGACATAAAGCAATGAGTGATGGATAGATGCTGAAATATTTACAGTTATTGGCAGAATGTTCAGGGCTTTCAAAATACTCCGCAAATATTCAAATAAGTAGACTTATTTGTTTGGCAGTATTGTTTAATGTGATTCAGTCTTGAGGTGAATACTGCATTGGAAACTGTTACAAGTTCTTCATATAAAGGCTCAATACGAGCCCACGTGCCTACAGTTGTGTGCAGACTTCTTTGTCTTTAGGTATCATGTCAAGATGTAGCATGGTAGTACATGATTCACGCACATACTTAAAAATAACGCCATGTTCCTTCTGAAGGAATCCATATACAGTACAATATTGGGGTTGGCTTGGTGCAGCTGATGTTTTTCTATCACCTGGAAACTAAAACAACTGCCCTAACAAGCAGGTTACTTCCATTTTGATGAAAGAAAATCTGAGATGTGTACAATATTTGTAACTATGAATCTTTCTTGCCTTAGAGAGATAGCTTGTAGCCACATTTCAATCCATTGTTAGTACCTCCCATCATTAATAGTAGCCACCCATCTACTACTTTCCTTGAATAACTGAATGTTAAATTCCCTAACAACCTTTTTCCACATACTGTAAAATTTGACAGTATGATATGTTTACTTATATCTCCCAACTTTGAATTTCTAGAAAACGAGACATTATAATGTTGTGAAATGTCTGCTTGTGCTGGAGAGGGATATCCACGCTTGGTGGCAGCCAGTATAACCAGCTAGCTCTGCAACCTAGTAATACAGATGTCCCTTGATACTCTTTGTGTCCTTGAATGGGGAATGGTAGACTGCAGGAGGGAGGCAGCTTCAGCCTGCAGTCCACCAAGTTTGCACCCAGATGAAATGTCAGTTGTTCTGCCAGCACATGATTGAACAGTTGAACAGATTAGGGATTATTCTGGATCAAGGATAGCATTTATATAGGTAAGCCAGTCATACAAAAATAAATCATCCTGGTATTGCATAATTTAAGAGCTGTAGTCATTGTTGCATCACTTCACTTTAGTTTTTAGATGGCTGTTTATTATATGTAAAGTAATTTCTCTGTGTTTGGGTAACTTGTGGTTTTATGTCATAATTTTCTGAGTAATGGGAGTTTTCTGGGCCTCATGAATAGCACGATCAAATTTTTCTAGATCACAAGCTGTCAGCTGGAAGATGTTTAGTTGTATTTTCATAGAGTAGCTTTCGATAGACGTTGACATTTTTACTCAGTTTTGCTACAGTATTTAGTGACAGTAAATGACAGAAAAATTACCTGGTAACATTCTCTTGCTACCAGTTAGCTGCATACTTCCTCAAGTTTGTAGAACCATTTGCATTGAAAAAGTTGTGATATTATGGAACACTTATTATACAATGGGGACTGCCTGTACCATATTTCTTTTACCTTAACTTGGCCCAGATTTTTGTCCTTTTACAGCTTATTCCACATAGCTCAGTGACAGAATAGAATGATGGTATAGCTCTACATCCTTTCCATAGCACTTCTTTGTGACCAGCATTATATTCTACTGTTAATTTATGGTTATAGCAGAGCATTCAGGATGGAGAGATGGTTGTTTTGGGCTCAGTTAAAGTGAAAAGAGTTTGAATCTTAATATGTAGTGAATAAGGGAAAGACTGTTGTGGGCATGAAACTGAATTTTAAATTTACCTCTTTTCAGGTTGAACTCAGCAAGTCTCAACTAGTCTGCTCAGAGGAGACTTCATATCATGACTACTACCATGATTATTATCATGACTACTACCATGATGATGCTTCTTCTGAGGATGGTCCAGAAATGAGACTGTCTGATGCCAAGATCACTTTACTGGTAGCTCATTGGATACTCAAAGATGAGTCAGAGCAGAAAAGTAAAGGATCACTAAACAAGGAATCCTACCTTGGTGTAGAACTCGTTTGGCGAGTAGATGAAAGAGCAATTCCGTATTCCTGTGATGCTGTTTTTGTTTATGAAGTGGTAAAGGTAGGAAGTGACTCCCATGAAGTACTGGCAGAAAAGGTGTCTGTCAACTGTTCTTCGGCAATGTTGCATGACCCACATCAGGTGGTGGTGACAGTGCCAGGAGAGGCCCTCATGCCAGGATCTACTTATCGCTACTGCCTCATGCTGCTTGAGCGAGGGACCGGTGACCAAGAGGCTTTCCTTCCCGGGTGCTCTGAACCACTGCTTTTGGCAGCAGCTCCTCGTGGTTCCCCAACTCACGGAGGAGATGGAGGTTCACTTCATGTCACCAGTCTAACTGCAGGTGGAGTTGGCGAAGCATTGGTGGTACATACACGTGTAGATGGTGAGGGCCCTTGTACATACACACTGGCAGTAGTGGCAGGACACAGGATTGCAGCTACTCGTCAACTCAACTGCTCCGAACCAAGACATGAGTTTCCTTCATTAAATGCAGGGCAGTATGTAGCTTGTGTTAATCCAGATGTTCCCGGGATTAATTTAGATTTAACACATCTAGAACACCACCTAAAGAATGTAGAGAATGTCACAGTAGCACTTCACCATGATTTCTCTGCCTGTACCCCAGTCATTAATTTCACACCTTATAAATACCAAGATATAGGCATGGGACCACTGCTGGTACTCCTGTTTACACTCCCAGGTCTTGCATTGGTCATAACACTTTATGTAATTGCTAGGAGGGTGTGGCGAGGAGGTGGTGTTCCTTGGCGGTGGGACCCCAGAACACAGAAGTCTGGGAAGTATTTTCTTTACACTGGAGAAATTGCCACACCATCCCTTAGCCTGGACCCTTTACCTGCAGACAGTCCAGAAAGCACCACCCCTGTATAGTTGTAGCCTTAACCCCTCACTATACAGAAATATACCAATGTGGGTCAACAAACCTACACAATTCATTTCTAGTCCAGTAATAGTCAGGCATGTACTGCAGAGTACCGGGTTGCATGCTGACCAAAAATCAATAATCGTTTTTATTGAAGGTCCACAAACTGCAGTGCCACTAAAGGGGGTTCATAGAAAACACTGCACAGGTAAAGAAAGAGTGCAGTGTTTCTCATTCAAACCTAATAAGTGAATTCGTGCGTAAATGTACAGTAATTTCTCGTTGTAAGTCTTCTTTTTCTTTTTCCCCCCTCCCCCTCTTTTTTTTTTTATTTTTTATTTTTTATTTTTTATTTTTTACAGTTTGGTCTTAAATTCACAACATAGTACAGAATAATTGCCTGCTAATCATATCGCTTCAGTAATGTCTTTTGTAATCTGTTATTGCTACAGTCAGATGATTTTATTCAGCTTTGGAGAGCCTTTTCAAGCTGTAGTAATTAGATATATCCATCAAACTCTTAGCCTCTAAAAGTTTGTCACAAGTTGAATAAAATCATCTGGTGACAGCAAGAACACTGTAAGAAGATGCATCACCAGACTGAAGTTGTTAACCAGACCCCCCCCCCCCGGGGTGCTGAACAAAAAATCGAAGTAAAACTTGGTATACCAAATTCCACAGAGAGAGGGTTCTCGAGATATTTTTCGAAGCTTTTGACTACTACAATATTTCTTTGTTGAATACACTCCATTGGTTATCCTGAGTGAAATACCCAGGGTTACTATCCACAGCAAAAGGGTCAAAATCCCATTGGTACCCATTAAGCAGATTTACCCGTTTCCCTTCATATACAGTACAGTACCAGTTGAATGGAAAAAGTTGTGATATTGTGGAATACATCCTTGACTTACAGTGAGGAGTGACTGTAATGTATATATGTGTGTGTAAATGCTGTCATGAATGTTTTGTGATATGAAGTGTTGGTGCCATAAAGTTGTAGTCATGTGTGGAACTAGTGATGTAATATAATTCATTGAGCACGGTCCTCAAAAAAGTGCAGACATATAGGCCCATATTCTTGTTAGCTGAAGAGTCTCCTGACATTCCTTCCTTATGTTTATTTTTGTATCTGGCACATTAGTATTCTTTTTATTCTGTTTATACATTCTGTGTTGGTATTAAATGTATAAAATTACTTAAAAAAGAATATAGAAGTGCAGTATTCAAGATAAATTGCTGAGGAGGAGGTGTTCTGGAGTTTCCTTTGCTGATGGGAGTTACAGACACCATTATGACATTTCATTAATACATATCTATACTTTTTGAGACTGTAATTTTTGGATACGTGAGTGAATGATAGTACCATGCAGAAGCTTTAAACTGTTGCACAATTTATATCAGTGACTCACCATCTTCATTTATTAAAGTTTGCTTTAATATTAACCATCATCATTTAAAGTACTGTAGAATGATACTGCTGACACCAGTGATGAAGCAGACCTGATTATGCACAGATATTACAATGTTGGAATACTGGTACATTTAAATAACACATGAATAATTATTTTCATCACCTGGTATATTTATATGAATTTTATGTTGAAGTGTGAATCATTCATTTTTAAAATTAATGTTATCAGTAGGTTCTCTCGTATAACCACTGGTAGCACAAAATGCATAAAGTGGTGTTGAACATAAAAGTGGTTCAGTGACATCTTGGAACTCGCCAAATACAATAATGACCTCTTGCATAACTAGCCACTGATAATCACAAGAGATGGAGCCAGTTTCACAAGTTCAGATCTGACATGTGAAGGAGATGTTGACTGTGGTTACATATATTTAGTTCTTCAAACCTCAAATCTTAGGTACTGTACTTATATAATGGTTTGTACCAGTATTTCTCAGTGCTGCATGCGTTTATTAGTAAACTTCTAGATCATAAGTAATGTAGTATGGTGAAGTGAATGATCATCTACCTTACATATACTGGATTATGGTAGCCTAGTCATGGGCCCGTACACCTCAAAGGGAGATTGGCTGTTGCCATATTTTTCATACCAATTCACATCACTGATTTTCTAAACGGATAATATACTGCCTTCTCTCATGTGACAAATTCTCATCACTGGTGAAATATGCAGTAATCAAAACCCTATTTTCTCAACTACAATAAGCTTTAATACCATTTTGTTTTCCTTGATTATTTAAGTATGTAATTGTGTTCCTCATACTTGCATTTTTGTGTAGTAATCTTAAGCTGTAGACTAGTGACAATAGCTTTATTTTTATCTCAAGTATGTAGACATTTGTTAATTGTAGTGTTGCGTTTATATGTACAGTACTGTCCTGTCCTGCTTCATCGTCATTGTCATCATCATCTGAACCGAAGAATAACTAACTGAACATGCTGGTAAAATGCACTGAAACTACCAGTATACAGTTTATTAACACTCAGGCTAATAATATCTCACTCAGATGAGTAAAATTGTCTGATGTCAGCTGGATTATTGGAGTTGTCCCAGTCTTGAGAAGGTTAATGGTGCGAGTTTTAACACTCAGGCTCCTACAACTCACCCATCCGAATAAAATTGTCTAGCATTAGCTAAGATAGAATGTTAGAGTTGTCCCAACCATATGATAGTTAATATCACGAGTATTAACACCCTTAGGCTTTTGTGACTCAGTCTCAACTGGATAAAATCATATGGCATTAGCAGGTAGTTGGAACAGAAATACTGTACTAAAGTTGTCCCAACGTTGGGAGGATTCATGATGCAACTGCTAACACTCTCAGCCTCCTATAACCACTAGCAGTGGAATAAAAGTATCTGGCACAAGCTGGAATAGAATACTAACATTCTCTCAGCCATGAAAGGTTTACCCCACTAAGCCCAGACATGTCATTTGTTACTTTTATACCACCTCCTTGGGATACTTTTCATATTGGAGAGGTATGAGAGGCCGTTCTTAAGTTGAATATAATTGTCTCATATGTCACCTAGATTTCAGGGGTTAACCATCAGACTGTACTGTTTTGCCACCAAAATCACATAATGAGCTTATTCAAAATCTCTGTATACTGTACTTAAACATCAGTGTTGGATGTACAGTCTCCCAAATCCTCTGAACCATGATGAAAAGAACTTGATATGCCCACCTGCAGTGGTCGTCAGTAAGATATGCTGGGGGAAAGGATATGTAGGCTAGTGCTAGCATGTGTCTGAGCTTGCATTGGTCAAAAAAATATTCTGCTCAGGTATTGCATCGCTTTCAGTTACTGCAGGTTGAAATGTAATGTTCACTGGTTCCTTATTGCTTTTATATGTCTCTACCAGCACTAAAGCAAAATCCTGGAGGTCACAGAGACGTGCCTGTAATATCATAGAATTATGCGTAGTTACTGTGGCTTTACTTAATGTGTCATTTGGCATCTGAGAAAAAACAAAAGTTTTGAAAAGATCAAAAGTTTATGGACAATGCATCAGTCAGTCTTAAAATTACCTGAGAGGTCAAGGAAGTTTGAAAATATGTTATTCATTCCTGGATTATACAGGCATCTGAGAAGGGAGGGCATAGCTTGCCATGCATTCATTGTGCACTGGTATACATTATTGAATGTGAAAGATTACAGCAGTCTCAACACAGCCTAAGTTGAGGAAGGTGCTGTAACCTCAGTGTGCTTGTAAATATGTGTGCAAAACCCTTTTTAAGGCTATGTAGCTTTTATATTTGTGATTTTGCTGCTCTAGCACCAGACCCTCCCATTTGTTAAACATTCGCTCCAGCTACCCTTCATCCTCTGGCCCAGTACTGTTGCATCTGATATACTGTAAACAAGTTGCCTTTATGTTTCTTCTCACCACCTCAACACTGTTCCAGTGTGTGTTAAATTATATTACTTAGCTTTTCCCTTTCCTTCTTCTGCCCAGGCAAGTAACTTTCTAGGTCCTCATTGTTTTATACCAGGTGTTATTTTAGTACTGCATGTTTTGTTATCACTTGTCCTTTACGGTAGTTTGATTCGCCTGATTAGGGTTAGTTGTGCAGTTGTGCACTTTGTGATCTCTCTTTGCCTTCCATAGCATGCAGTTTTACAGCCCCCTTTCATTCTGTAGCCGTTTACTTTTCTTTTAGTTTGCACTCGATACAATGCCTCCAGTGCTGGCCTCAGGACCTCCTAAGACTGACCAGGCCCTTTGGGTGTTTTGGTGTTTTTGCCAAGCATTCAGCCTCTTGTTATCCCCATTCTGCACATTTTTAGCCAGTCCATGAAAAAGGTGCACCCCAACATAAGGTTACCACATCAGTGTGGGTGTTTCTGGCATAACCACAGTAGGCAGTTCCATCGTCATCAGTGGTCCCCCTTCTCCTAATGAGCCATCTGTGTGATACTATATTAATTCATCCTTTTTTTTTAGGGGAGGGAGGGTGTATAATATGTGCATATCTTACGTGGAGCTTCTCCTGATGAAGCCACAGCAGGTCTTGAGTCCACACCTCTTCCCTCCCTACCCTGGGAGGGAGGTGTTATCAGATAACTTAATGGTACCATACCATGCGAGAAGTGGAGCAACATACTTGTCTGTCTGAGCTAACAGTTCCTTACATCTCTCTCTCTCTCCCAAGTTACACACTCTTCCAGATATTCTCCCCCCTCCCTGAGCAGTGCTTGACATTGCCATGCACTGACCAACAAGGTCATTACTCTGTTAGAGTGGCACTCATGTCTGTGCCCACTGGTTTACCCCCTGATTTAACATTGCAACCACCACCACCATCATCCTTCTCTAAATGCATGATGGTAGTGGTCCTCATTCTTATCACTGTACCTGTTACTCTCCTAGTAGATGGCCCGAGTTCACCAGTGGGCTGCCAGAGTGGCATTGCCCACATCCTGCAGAAGTTGACAGTAGGTCCTGGATATTTACTGGGAGAAGGGATCAGTTAGGAACAACCCAGAAATGTCTGTACCCAGGCATTACAGTAACTTAGGTGATTACAAACATGCATGACATGGGGCATGCTTTGAGACTGATGACATGTTCTTTACTCGTGAAAATAGCTGAGTCTGAAGCCCATAGACTTTCAAATCTAAAACTCCAGAGACACAGAAAAAAAAGTCTCATACTTTGTCCTTAGAGCAAGACGGCTGAAGATACAGATAAGGATGGAAAATATTTAAAAATTTTATCATCTCATGGATAGCCTCTCTTTTCATGACAAGGTACAAGTGTGAAACCAAAATTAAACCCATAGGCAACATAGTTTCTACTGTACTACAAAGTGCTAGGCCATTAATAGAAAGGTGGACCAAGGAAAACATGGGACGAGATGGTGTGTGCTGGTCTTAGATCTAGAGATATTACTAGTGAGCTGGCACAGAACATAGCATGGTCAAGGAGTGCTGTTAGGTGAACATTTTGACCCATGTTACATGGGAAAACAGACATAAAACCATAAATGATGATGATGATGACAACTGATTGTGGGAAGGACTTTGGTGGCTCTGATAAACAAGACCAGGCAGGGAATGCAAATATTTTGGGCCTCTCCCCATAGCTGGATAAGCTGGTTCAACAAGATGTATACAGGGTTTGGCAAAGTCAGGTAGAGATTGCTGTGCTTCAGAGTATAATACTGTATCTGAAGACAGTGATGCAGAACACAAGCACCTCAGACTTGCCTGTAACTACTGTAGTGTTCTGTAGAAAGTGAGATCCATACTTTCATCCTCAGAGCCATAATAAAATTGAATCAGGGCCTAGGATCAGGGAAACAATCAACCAGACCCCCTTCCCACAAATGTAAAGGAAGCTGAGTGGGATTAGGTCCCAGTGCAGTATTTTTGCTGTGAAAAATCGAAGTTAACTCAGTCTGGTGAAATGTGCAGCGTTCACCACATGTAAAAGACGCACCCAAATGATGGATAGCAGCAGGAAACCTCCAATCTTCCTTCATGCACTTCCAGCACCCACTGCTATTTGTACATATGTCTTGGACAATGATAGATGAGACCACTTGTTCAGTCAGACAAATAAATTAGAGCAGCAAGGAGCAGATTGGGCACATTAATAAGAAGAAATAGACTTTAAAAATCAAGGACATCTCAGCAGTGGCCTTTGTTTATTACTAAAGGTTATTGGAATACTTACACCTTCCAGAGTAAGGTCATTGGATATTTTTACTCTTGCAGACAACAGACAAATTGTACTGCCAACTTCACTCATCTCTGCATAAACAACCACTGGGTAGGAGCACAGTGATGTAAGAAGGAGATAAACAGAATGGCTGTTGGCTCTGGCCACCTTTCACTTCTACATCATGAAGATACTGAGCGCCTCAGAAGTGGACGTCCCCATGTCAAAACCACAGTGTAGCACTGATTGGATCCCTAATGACAAGACCAGGGTCCTGAGAGATACCATGGTGCTGGAGCAGGGGGTTCACCAATTGTTCCCGTGCTGGCTTTTTTATACATAAGTGATCAACACAGAATTCACATTGAAGGGAAAGACCTTGCTGCTAACACCAAAAGGACAGCCAAGCCCTGGTGCTCACACATTCTGTTAAAGTTCTTGCACCCAAAGCTGTCTATGCATACACAATAGAACAAAATCTACACTGAATCTTTGGATCTACATGCTTGGCATTTCTTAGTGACCAGACATGACATCCCAGGCATACTTTTGAGCAGACGTGTATATGAATGAGCATGTTCAGTGCCAGCTCACCAGCACTCTCTCAATGTCTGTGACAGATTACTGAAGGTTTCTAAAACAAGTGCCTGAACAAAATGGAGTTCCAGCACCTCCCTCCTCAACTTCAGACCATATTGAGGCAAATCTCTCACATTCCCCACACATTGATGAGAGTGCAAAGGGCTGCCCAGCCTTAAAGGTGCCACCATGGCTTAACAGGAAAAAAGGAATTTGAGGTTTAACCTGTTCATTTAGACAGATGCATTATGGTTTCTTTATACAAAAAAGGAAAAGGAAAAATAAAATATTGAATGTAAAAATTACAATATTTTACACTACTCATGTATAACCAACCATCATCAAAAGCCAGTGCCTGGGGACTGCTACTATTTGGGACCCTTCAGTAGAGTGAATGCATATTACTGTGAAATTAGTCAAAGCAAGTTGACAGTGTGTATTTTTACATTTTTCTACACTGTATGGCATTTCAGCTGTACTTGAAGGGAAGTAGTGTATAACCATGGGAAAGTTATGCATAGCTGCCATAAGCATTTCCTTTTTTAAGACTGGTCCATGTTTTTATATATGTAATTTATATTGTCTTTTGTGTTATGCAGCTATATGCTTTAAAAAAATTTAAATATACAGTAAACCTTCTGTATAAGTATGAACATTGGGTTGTTTAGTCTGATGTTCAATAGTCATCTTAACTTATGAACCCAGTTTCATTACCATATATGCCTACCCTGTTGTGTTAGATATTGTACATTATGGTACCATAAATGTTATGTACAGTATTGTGTTTTAATTATCAGAGCTCAAATCAGTACTGTACAACATAAGCCAAGCTGTCACAAAATCTGGTTATTTGGCCAAATCCATTGTATACTGTATATATACAGTATATAATAAACCAATTTTTTTATATTTGAGATTATTCAATTGGCTTTAAGAAAAATTTTGTTAAAGCTGAAATTCTTAAAATCAGGGTTCATTATAAAGAGGGTTTACTGTACTCTGAAATGTGAAAGACTCACTACTGAGAGGTTAGCCTTTGTCCATACATCTCAGATTATTCTAAAATCTTCCATAATGTAATTTTTAGCATTGCATTAGTCATGTTTGTGCCATAAAGTGTATATATTTATATATATGTGAAATCTCAGATGTATATAGTGTGTAAAGTTTTTTAACAAGAGTAAAGCCTATTATGCACAGCATTTCATATTCCTCTTTTTCAGCAAGCCTTAATGCTTCACTACGATGATGTACTTTTACACTATTCTTGCTACCTTCAGATGATTTTATTCAGCTTAGGAGATTTTTCGAACTGGCGAGGTTTAGTTTAGCCTTCAGAAACCCCTTCAGTATGAGAAGTTTGGCTAAGCCAAACAAAACATCTAAGATAGCAAGAATTATGCACAAGTCATTGGATTGAAAGGATTGGCTGTGATTGACCGAGAGAGAGATACCATCATGAGTGAAATGTGGCTATAAATTTATCTAGCCAAACATCATCATTCAGCAGCTGGAAAGAATCAAAGGTAAATACAGTCAGTAACTCCATGCCATGTTTCTCACGCTATTTAACATCATCCTTACCTTTTTCCCAAAAGCAAATACATGTAGGTCGTGGCGACCATCATCCACTCACTTGATGTACTGCTGCCTACTTCTTCCTTCATTTTACCACTCATTTTTTGTGTCTACCCTCTTCTCTTCCTGTTCCTCCCATCATTCCTGTCACTTTTTAGTACTCTTCTTTCCTTTATAGGTGGCTTTACATTGAGTGACAAGCCTAATGGTTTCCTGAAAGCCAGAAAACCATTTACAGCACTGGGTGGTAACCTTATAACCAACCAATATGTGTTCCCTGCTTGTCAGCAAGTGGGTTGGTGGAGGGCTAGTGCCCCTCCCCATAAAACAACCAACTCGAAGACAAACGGCCACCCCTTATGGGATTATGGCATCTGGCTATAGATAGAGATAGAAACACAGGAAAGCATAATTATGTTAAGGATGCTTATAGCAAGTACAGTGAATTCAGCCACACATGGTCATTCACTCATGCCCCTGGAATCATGGTTTCACCTTATAATCCCAACCTTGTGCACACATTTTATTCTGGCATTTTTGTTTACACTCTTCACATGAACTTGCTAGATAGAGTTAATCCATTTATTAAGTTAAGGGGTGCCAAACAGTTGTCATTCTTCTTTCCCAAAGTCTCCAGCAACTGTTGGGAAGTTCCTTGCTAGTTTTAGCACTACATTAAGCTTCCAGTCCACAAAATTCATTAGCTGTACTGTGGCCAGCCCCAGTACAAGGATTACTTAGGAGGAAGCATGGTGTCCTTTGAGTATGACATCTTAAAGGGTTAATGCTGATTGTTTCTTACATACTCAGCTTAAGGGATTTCTAAATCAAATAGCTTAGTACTAGCCACAACAAAATACAGTAAACGATTTCCTCAGGCTGAAGGTATAAGATTATATTCCATCAGATTATTATTATTATTAAAAAAAAAAAAAAAAGGCCCTCCACATTCGCAGATTAAACTTTCATGGGCTTAGAACATTCACAGGTCAATGTCATGTTCATCATCATCAAGACCACAAGTCGTCAGAACTTCAGGGACAGTGATGAGTTAACTCAGAATTGAATGGGTATGGCTGTAAGATGGGGTAAATATGTAGCTGATGACTTGCCCAAACTCAAGCAGATGTGCACAAGATGCACTCACTCGTGGGAGTCTGTGGAAGTCACCAGATACATATTTACCCTAACTTAGTACTGTACAGCCATACCAATCAAAATTTATTAAACTTTTTTACACAGTTGGTCGGTTACTATTTGTGATAGTTTATGCTGCTCTCAGGTCCCAGATATGGTTTATTAGGCACAGTACGTGCACATTTGCTCACAAGGGGTGATTTGCAGCAGTAGAGGCATTTGGGGAGGGGCGGGGGCACGGTCCTCTAACCCCCGCAAATGTGGAGGGCCAGATGTAGATTACCAGTTCACACACATGCAATTTCTGTAGCTCCCTACGTTCCTGAAGAGAACTATCAGTCATTAAGAGTTAACACAGTCTGCAACCATGAAGCTTTATGCAAACACATGTGGGAACATTAGAAGGTTGAGATAAATGCAAAATAAAGTCATTCATGTTCATCAAAGTACAGTTGATTGTGGAGTATATGTATTATACTGTTGACTGGAATATATGTATTACAATGTTGACTGTAAAGTACTGTATGTGTATTATAATGCTGATATTGGAGTAATATGAATACATTATGAAAATATCACCAGTACATGACATAGGCATGACTATTAGCTATAGTAAATTCATACAGCAAAGCGATGTTAAATATTTATGTACCGGTACTGTAGACTGTAATATGCCATAACTTGGTGCTTGCTAAGTTTAATTTCCAAATTCATTACACAGGGGAATTGAATACCATAATACTCTTGTCTTCAGATACACTCACAATCCTACTGCTGTCTTGACTGTACTTGGCACACCAAACCTGAAACAAAATGTATGATTTTTTTTAGTGACTCAATGTGCAGGACCACAGTGAACAGATTAACAAAGAAAAACATAAGTGAAAGAATGAAATAACAACACTAATCACCTGCTTCATTTTATACTATATCAACCAGGTGTCCGAACTTGTCTTAAATGTCTGGACTGAATAGCCTAGCCCTGGACCCCTATGCTTCTGATGGTGCATTACTGGCTTGGATGATGGATTGAGGGATCAATCTGGTGTCAAAATTATAACACAAAGTCTCCTCACAATCAACTGCAACCTCAGTGCTCACATTTTCAAAATGCTAATCAACTGCAGTGACAATAAAATACTGTAGTTAATCAGTTAACTGGATGACTAAACATCCAGCCAACATACAGAGATGATCGTCACAGTCATAATACCCCAGGATCCTTTGATTACATGAAGTGGAGAGATCTAAGGCATACTTTTGAGGGATGGGAGGAAAGAATCAAGAAGTCTCAGTCACAATTTCCCTTTCCTTTATCTTCACAGGTACAAGTCTACTTGCAACACAAATAACTGTGAAGTTCTTAAAGAGACAGAGATTTCCAGCCTTTCCTTCCGCTCCCATCCTTTCCATTGCCTTTTCAGCATGATACTGTTTTTCAGGCAATCTATCCATCTCTCAGTGAAACTCAACACAGTGCACCAAATTCTTGTATGAACTAGTCTTTACCACAATCAGACAACCATGGTTCTGGGAGTATCCAGCTTATACTTTTCTTTTTTAATGAGTGGGTTGGTTTACATAACTGGTCAATACCTGATCATGGTGGTCCTTGAAGGTGTGCACACAGTTGCGCTGAGCAAAGTCCCACACTTTGACGGTATGGTCAGAGGAGGATGAAACAAAGTGTAGCTGGTCAGGGGCAAAATCTACACTGAGCACCCATGACCCATGACCTGACAATGTGCATGCCAGGTTGCTGCTTTTCCTGATTGGAGCAAGTACATATCATTAGCAGGTTAAATTTCTAAAATAATACATACAATGAACATTTCATGTCATCATCCTGACCTTTTTTTCCCCTTCTAAGGATGAAGTAGAATCCAGACATGAGAACATATGAGGGTATATTACTGGCCTAAACACTACCAGCATTACATGGGGAAAATATATATATTGTATATAAATAGCCTACAGGTTGTGGCATTACCTGAATATTTTTTAGCAAAAATTTTCAATAAATGCAAGTTAAATGACCAGCAAGGCAAAGCTGTAACTGTAAGTACAGGAGTAGAGGTTATCCAAAACTCTGGCTACTGCTGACAGAATTCTGCTGGAAGATGGGGGAAGGAAGGAATCGGTCAAGTCTGTGTCTTCGGTAGCTAGATTTCACAGAAGTTGAGATGGCATTTATGAAGAGCAGAGATACTATAGGCACCTAACTACTTACACATCATACATCTTCATATGCCCATCATCAGCAGCTGTGAGAAGGAGCTGAGAGTCGGGTGAGAAAGTGATGGATCGGATGGTCATGGCATGTCCCTCCAGAGTGTGTACGAGCTTACCACTCTCCACATCGAACACGTTGATAAACCCGTCTATTGCCCCACTAGCTACATACTTCCCATCTTTACTCTGCAACCATGAATGGAAGATTGAAGAATTAATGAAAATATCACACGCTCCCTCAGACGTTGGCCTAAAGTTAGAGTACCATTAAAAAATAACCACAAACATATCTATTCACCCATCATCCAGTACTGAAGTGTAGGGGCCTGGGGACAACCTATTCAATCCAGGCAAGGCAAGGATAATTAAATATTTAAATAATTAAATAAATAGTAATAATAATAATTAAATAACAGAGTTGTCAGTCTATGTAAGAGAGATGAGCAAGTCAACCTCTACATACTAACAAATACTGAGAACCCACCATTTTTCAAACTATTTATAACTAAAACTACTGTATCAAATAATTCCACAACACAGTAAATGTTTTCCTTGTTAAAAACTGTTTAAACCTTCAATATTCACTTTGCACATGTGTTTTGAAAGCTGCCTGGACTAGTTATACTGTAGTTCAGATGGTCAAAAATACATACCAGGTCTTCAACATAATTACAGATAGGTACATTTATGCTAGTGTGAATTTAACCACCCAGTAATGTCCTGCATTTATTAATAGTGTGAATTTAACCACCCAGTAACGTCCTGAACTTACATAGGCAATTGAATATGTAAATCTGCCTCTAGTGTCAAGTGTTGTCACATGACGGCCACCATCCACTGCATAAATGTTGATCTTGCCAGCATGGTTCCCTGACGCAACATGGTTACCCTCTGGGGAGAACACAACTGACCATGCTTCAACTGGACCACAGTCAATAGTTTGGAGCTGAAATATTGTAAAAAAAAAAATAGTCAACTTCATATTAACAGCATTTCAATCTTCACAGTATTCTCTAGAAATATGGTTTATACATGAAAGGACAGAAAATACAATACAGCTGTACTGGTAAAACATTTATGAAAGCTTGGTACCATACTGCATGTATAATACAGTGTTACTGGTAACAGTGGAAGGATTGTATCCTTTATAAAAGCTCCAACATGCTTGCATGCACTGACCTTGGTTAATTAAAATCACATCAGTTACAACTGAAAATAGAAAAATCTTGGAAAGTAAGATGAAGCTGTCTGAAAGAGGGAGAACATATATTGGTACACTAATATACTGTACCCCCAACACCACCACCACTCTCATCATCATTCCGACCTGTTCACCGGTGTGCAAATTCCACAAGCGAATTGTAGAATCCAGTGAGGATGATGCCGCAGTGGTGCCAGCCGCGTTAACATCAACCGATATCACCCCCAAAGAGTGTCCCTCCAGTGTGTGTAGTGCTGCCAACTCCTCCTCGCCTCGTTCACCTCTCCACCACCACACCTTCACCATATCATCTAGTCCTCCCGTCACAACATAATGCTGCTCTCTGTCAACATACAACAGTGTGCAAAATATGTTCAGAATGGAGAATGAGGCTGATCAACTGGGGATTAGAAACAGCCTTCATAAACACCTCATAGGGAAGAACTGCAGCAAGATAAAAATAAATAAATACATAACAGTATCAGAAGGCTTAAGTACTTTAGTACAACAAAACAAATTTTCTGATGATATACTACCAAACTATTTACTGAGAGCCACCTAATACAGGAGGAGTTAATGAAAGCCAGCCAATGCACTAGCCCCTCAAAAGGAGGATGCATGGGGTTAAACTGCATCAACATCTAAACCTTAAGTTCAAAAAGTCTTTCCTAAGTTGAACAAGATCACCTGAAAATTGCAATATGTGTATAAAAAAGGCATCAGGCTAAATAGGATAAGCAACTGTGTTATCACAATGGTGGTAGGTTTTGTACAGGTCAATGGGGTTTGAATGAGTTGACTTTTTTCTTTAATGTTTATTTCATTCATGATATATATTACCACTCCCATATTTTTTCTTCATACCAGCGACAACATATATTATCACTCCTATCAGCTATTGAAAAGAAAGACTTAACACATGCCACAGTAAGAGAATCTCATCATACTTACGAAGTAGGCAAATTTTCCTCATCATTTGGTGCATCTTCATTTTCTTTATTTTCCTCATTGTTCTCCTGTTCCTTGTCTTCTGCTGGGGTGTCTTTAGATTTTTCCTTTGGTATATAATGGCCCCATGCACAGGCCCAAATGCCTTCAGAATGGGCATTTTCACGTTTTTTCAGCAGAGAAAACTGAAATAAAATTAATGTATATATTTGGTACACAAGACATTATTGATATACATAAAGTTATCAGTGAAACTGCAGGAAAGCTTCCATTAACATAATTGTAAACTCATTTACGACACCCAGATATTGTGGAAATATTAATTTTGTTACTAAAGACTATAATTTATTCATGATACCCAAATTCCACAAAAATAACATGTTACGCAAGGGCACAAAGTAGGGTGTGTTGACGTCGGTGGTGGCATCCTACTGAGGGCAGTGGGTTGATTCGGACCTGAAACTCATTCATCCCCATATTGTTCAGGCTAGTTGGGTTAGGTTAGGTCATATTAGATTATAGCTAATTAGCAGGGATGAACGGTTTGTGATGGATTGACTTTGAAGCCAAATCAACCTAACAGTCCTACATGGTATGTCCTGTTGTGTAAAACTGGTGGTTTTATAATTGATATCTTCAAAACTATGCCTTTCTGCAACATTTTAAGATCATCAAAACAATAATGATGTTACAGTTTACTAAGAAAAATACAGTTGTAAACTTTATGCATAGCAGCTTGCCAGCAAATTCACCAAATTATCACAAAATGTACTGCTATACATACGAACACAAAATGAGCATGAACTGGTAATGTAATATTTTGTAACAAACTATATAGCTACCAGTAATATGTATGTCAAAAATAAGCTGACCCTCACATATACCTTATCCTGTAACTAGGCCAGAATTATCTTCCAATCTATTCTGGTACTGCCTTCAATATATAGATCCTTGTTCATGGTTATACTGTAATACTCATGCTGGAATTATACTTGTAACAGACGGACAGCCAAGACCCTCCCACCTATTAGTTTAGGATATACAGTCACACTGAACTGTTTTGTCATCTCGCTCACCTATCAGGGATGCTTCTAACAAATTGAAATGCAGTGATAACCAAGTTCACTATATACATTTTTAAGTATATTATAACAAGAGCAACATGCAACTCACCATCCTAGTTTGTTGTTATGTTGGTTCCGAGACGATTCTCCTTCAGGACGATTTCCCCGTCAGTCCTATTTCCCGTCATACCCAAATTTGCTCTAAGATTGCGGGATTATCGGTATTTGGTGGGCCTTTGAAGGAGTTCAGATAATTATTTATGACGATGGCAGAAAAAGAAAAATGAGGGTTAAAGTGGAAGATGCTCCGCGTTGAAGTAATAGTTATGTGAAAAGAAACATTTCTTTATATTTATGGAACAGGCACGTGTGATTTGAATACAGTGATAATCATGGTATATTAAAAGTCGTATGTAAAGATATTTATGCTGAAAATCGGTAAAATTATAAGCTTGTCCCGAAACCGAGATTCTACATTCAGCGGGTGTGTTGCAGCTCTGGATTTGGCGTTGGTGTTGAAATGTGAAGTGTATTTTTTTGTTAATTTTGATATTTACGGATAAACGACGATACATTTATATGTGTATTCGCCACCTAGCATGCCCTAGCATCTTCTCCGCCTACCAAAACGCTGCAGGTGAGTATACAATGGCAGCTGTAACTGAAGATGTGGGTGACCATGTGGCGGAAATGGCGAGAGGTTTGTTTTCGTCTGATAGATGTGGGCCACCCTTGCAGGAACTCGGATACTCATACAGGTTAAATGTAAGGCCCTGGTTGCATTGAATATGCACAGCCTTAGTTCGGAGGTACGACTGAATCTCCTTGGTTACTATTCATATCACCCCACTGGTTTAAATAGGCTGTCAGCACATCCCGCAACTGGGGTAGCCTAAGCTGAAAAGGAATGAGGGATCTTTTTCAGGTTAAAATAGATCTACTAGGGAGTGTATGTGAAAGTTGAAAGGGGAGAGTAGGAGGGTTAGACCAAGGAATTATTATTATTTTTTTTTTTTTTGTAGTTGGCTCATAAGGCCTACCCCCTCACTTTTTATTCTTCCCCGTCAAATTATGGATTTTTTTTTTTTTTTTACATTTATTCCATTACTCATGTTTTGACAGCTGGTGATTTTTCATGTGGTTTAATTTTTTTTGGAGATTCGTCTTTGTCAAAACTGCCGTAAAGCAAAGGATTTCCGAGAAAAATGAGGTTAATAGTTAACGAGACAGGACACTTCCTTATTTTGCATTTCTCTTTTTTTTTTTTTTTTTTTGTGAAAGCCTTTCAAGAAATTTTAATGATATTTTTCCAGTGTATTTTAAATTTTGGTATGTGTTATCATTTCTTTTAAATTATTGATTTATGCATAAAAAGCAGCTCCTGTTTATTTTGTAATTCCATCAATGATGCCGAAAGTGAATGGTTGTAATTTGGAACATCAGATGGGCCATAATCTAACCTCTTTTGCTGATTGATCCTTACCTTGTTTAAAAAAACTAGTTTAACTAAACCTACCTTAATTAATCCTTAGCTCACCACAACTGCTATCTTGGAACACCATTTTGTCACATCCCTATTCTCATCTGTGTTTATTTATCCTAACCCAGCCTAATTTATCATAACCTAACTTAATCACATTTACTCTGACTTAACCTAACCTAACCAAATCAATCCTAACTTCTCATAACCTAAACTAACAACCTAACCAAATTTCTCAAAAACTAAATTAACCTAGCCTAATTTCTCACAACCTAACCTAACCTATTCTCAGTACTCCATACCTAACCTACCCAGATTTATTCTCTTGCTGATGTACAGTTAGCTGCAGAGAAAATTTGAAAACTTCATGATTTGTAACAGCAGCATAGTCAACGTCCTGTTCTCACATGTCAGAACAGTAATCTTTAAGTAGACATAAGACCACCTAGTAAAAATTAACGGCCAATTTTCGGAAAACTACATTTCTATATTTCAAAACCATAAATATTTTTTCTGGTCAGTTTTAGTGTGATTTGAATGAATTTGACCTTCATTTTTGTCAGAAATCAGTCATTTAGGAGATAGGCCTACCCAAGCCTATCTCCAAAACTAGTGATTTCCGACAAAAATGAAGGTCAAATTCATTCACATCAACTAAAATTGACCAGAAAAAATATTTTTGGTTTCAAAATCGAGGATATGGGTTAAACTGTATACCCTAACCAGGGGGGCTTTACCACCCCAAAGCCCCCCATATTATTAGTTTAACCTAACATTAACCAAACCCAATCTAGTCTAACCCTTACCTTAAATATCATCAGAGGAGGATAAGGTGGAAGGGTTTGCCTCAGTCCTTTGAATTTGCGTACTAGTATATATCTCTTAAAATTCTTACAGTACCGCCGATGAACGTCCTGTCTATAATGTAGGTCACTTTCACACTTCTTACGCGTCAGGGAGGAAGGCAGAACACAGTGACAGTGTAGGGAATTCACACTTTCCTGATTATTCTAAAAAAAAAACGAACGATGGTCTCGTATTCAGTCAGAGCACACCCACTACAAGTGGAAGCCATTGTGGAACTGACTAAAGTAAGGGATGTTTGATATCTGAAAATCTAACTCTGTCAATGATTTGATTGGTCTGTCTTTTGGCTGATTTTAATTACATTGGCAGTGACCTCCGAGCATGCTCAGTAGTGTCAGGACGTCACACCCAGGAGCTCTCGTGACGGAGAAAGACCAACATGAAAGTTTGAAACTGAGGGGAGATTCAATGTAATATTATATAGGATTTTTAAGTTAAATATAGATTTCCAAAAACAAATGTATAGTGGAATGGATTCAGAATAACATGGTCTACAGCATGGCTGTGTCAGATTTCCTGGATCAAGAAATGTAGCTTTCCAAAAATTGACCAAATTAACTTAATCTTTTAACTGATTTATAGGCTTTGTAAAGGTGTACAGAAGTGCTTTTTGAGTAGGAAGAGGATCCATCAATAAACAAAGATAATATGATAACATAAGGGATAGGTTAGGTTTGGTTAGGATAAATTTGGGTAGGTTAGCATGAAATAGGTAGGGTTAAGGTAAATAAGGTGGAGTTAAGTTGCAAATATTTAGGTTAGGTTAGGATAAATAAGGTTGGGTTACAAAAATTCTGGATATATAAGTTAGGATAAATAAGGTGAGGTTAAGTTACAAAAATTTAGGTTAGGTTTGGGTAGACATCAATATGGTTTGGCCATGTGGAGAGGATGGAGAGTGAGAGACTGATGAGGAGAGTGTATTTGAGTGAGGTGGAGGGGGGAAGAGGGAGGGGGAGGCCTAGGATGAGATGGAGGGATGGAGTGGAGAGGTATATGAGAGATGGGGGGAGGGGGGGAGCAGGGAGCAGGGCAGTGAAATGGCGGGGGACAGAGCGACATGGAGGCTGTTTGTTTGTGGCCACCCCTTACGGGATTAAGGCGTCTGGCAATAGGTAGATAGATTTTCAAGTTTCAGTGTTTTTTATTTCCTTTAAAAGTGTTAAAAAGCATTTTAAAAAGCTGTTTGTTTACAGACAAATGACATGTTGTGGTTCACGAAGACAGGCGTCTGGCAATAGATAGATGGATAATTTCATTCAAAAATGGCATTCTGAGCCTGTCTTCGTGAACCACAACATGTCATTTGTCTGTAAACAAACAACCTTTTAAAATGCTTTTTACTACTTTTAAATAAAAAACATTGAAACTTAAAAATCTATCTACCTATTGCCAGATGCCTTAATCCCGTAAGGGGTGGCCACAAACAAATTGCCTCCATGTCGCTCTGTCTCCCACTATTTCACTGCCCTGCTCCCAGCTCAAATCCCCCTTTCTGATATACCTCTCCACTCCATCCTTCCATCTCATCCTAGGCTTCCCTTTCCCTCTCCCCCCCTCCAACTCACTCACATACACTCCCCTTGTCAGTCTTTCACTCTCCATCCTCTCCACATGGCCAAACCACCTTAATGTGGTCCTCATTGGCGAAAAAAGGTAATACTGTAGTTGTAGCGCATGACTCTGAGGTTGTTATTATCGTGCCCTGGCAACCTATCCCTCAACAGTGCATCTGCTTTCGTGTATCATGAGATGCACGTGATTCGTGTACTGTATAATATGTTCATGTATGATAATATTCGTGTATGATATATTCGTTCATAACATGATTCGTGTATAATATGATACGAAATCAGATGCACTTTTAAATGGTAGGTTGCCAGGATACGATAATGACAAACTCAGAGTCGTGCACCGCGACTATAGTGCTTTACATCCATTCCATAGTGCTTTGTGACTAGCATTTTATCCTCTGTTTTTTATAACTTTTTTTTATAACTCGGAATTTTAGTTGGAGAGATGGTAATTTTGGCCAGAGAGTTGGTAATATTGGGCTAAGTTTAAAAAAAAATGACTTTAGTGTGTCTGACTTCTGCAGGATCTCATAGTCTTGTCAGTTAACTTATAGGCAGTGACTTTTCTCAGTTAATTTTTTATTTTTTTATTTACATTTTACCTCATGTTATTTTGCCTTTGCAGATGGACATGACTGGATCTAGCTGTTTTCACTTGAAGGAATCCTAATCTTCATACCATCATGAAGTAAAGTAATTAGGAAGTCAAGAGTCATCAGAGAGAGCAGGAGGAAGTCAAGAGTCATCAGAGAGAGCAGGAGGAATCTAGAGAGTCAGCAGGTCAACAGAGAATCATCCAGGAGTCAGCAGAGTCGGCAAACCAGGGAGTCTGCAGAATTATCAGGGAGTATATACAGTACAGTTGTGATCATTCCTTCTCTCCCTCACCAAGTGCAGTACAATAAGTGTGTCCATGTGTTTATCAGTGCATTGTTTGGGTTATGTTTGGTCATTTTAAGGCCAGTTTAGGGAAGGGTAGGCCAGGCATTGGGGAGTCATTGGGGTGGCTCTGCATAGGCTGATATTATTTTTTTTAACCCATTAGCTGTGTGTCTTCCATAGCATTTTTAGTGTTGTGGCTTTGCCCTGGTCTGTGTGGCTCTGTGTATCTCATAGCATTTTTGGTGTTGTGGCTGTACCCTGGTCTTTGTGGCTATGCTGACCCATCGTCCACAGCCAAGCAGCTGCATTTGTGTGTCAGAGAGCACCTTGCTAGAGTAAGAACATTGACCTTCCTTGTGATGAGGTGGGAGGATTGGAGGAAGCATAACCCCAAGAGAATAATCTGTGTATAGGATATAGTAGGAATAGTAATCTCAGCCTGGACTTTGATTACTTGATCCGAAGATTTTTAATTTTTGGAATTGCACTGTATTTTGAACCTCATACACTGTACCCCTCTTGAGTTAAATAAAATCGATAGCAACAATCCATCCATCATCCAATCCTATGTCACCCCATGAGAAGGGTAGGAGCCCAGGGCAGGGCAAGTTGGTCCTGACAATTAAGATGAGAGTGACCAGCCTCACCCATCTGTGAGTGGCATCATGTGTGCAATAAACCCCAACCACCCTTACACAGGCTGAATCTGATTGGAGCACCTTAACCACTAAACCGTGGGGTTCTTTGAGGCGTTTCTTGCCCTTCTCACTGGCGGTAATTCACGCTCCAATTGACTTCTTTCAAATATTTGCCAATAATCTGTTTTTTGTCCTAGAGTATTATAATTTTATATGCATATGGCACATACCTTCAGCTTTCTCACGGGATGGTTTTTTTTAGCACTCGGCTATCGTATGGCTTATGGAGACTTCCGAAGGTGGCTCACGAAATCTCTACATTTACACTTCCTAACAGCCCTTACTATTTATACCAGTGCCTGATATTATCACTAGAAATCTGTTATTTCCCAATAGGTTTGATCCCTTGCCACCGACTGTCACGAGAGTGACGCCCCGTGGTTAAGTGGTTAATTACTCACTAAACCACCAGGTGCCATAATTTGGTTATATGGTTACCACCCAGCATAGTAAATGGTTTCCTGGTATACAGGAAACCATTTGGTTTGTCACTCAGTGTAGTCACCCATAGACAAAAGGAAGAGAAAAGAATAAAGGAAAGGAAGACAGATGAGGGAGTTGTAAGGTTACTTGTAGGCAGAAGAAAGAGGAAAGAATAAAGACAGATAAGGACGGAAGTTAGGAAAAAGCAGACACCCAGAGCAGCACTACATTGAGTGAGTGGATGGTGAGTGCCCCCACACCATAAAGTAAAAATTTTCACACGTCACCCTGATCTGAGATGATAAATACAGTATATGTGAGTTTACGATGAAAGAGTTAAGAGGAAGGATGGGACTGGAGTGTATTGGTGTTTTGATGGAGGTGTCAGTTGAAATGGTTTGGGCATGTTGAGAGGATGGAGGATGACAGTTGGGTAAGGAAGGTAAGTGTGAATGCCGTGGGTAGGGTTGTGAGAGGCAGACTGAAAAAGACCTGGGATAAGGTCAATGGAGTGTGACCTCAGTGATAAAGGACTGAATAAGGAGGCTCCTAGAGATTAAGCAGTGTGGAGAGCTGCCATTAAGTGACCAAGATTGACACTTGCAAGTACATTGGAGCCTTTATAAACAGTATGAACATTTAAGGAGAAAATTTCAGTGTAATATGCAGAATGTATCACTAGACAAGGTTTAAGAAATTTCTCTCTCTCTCTCTCTCTCTTTTCCCAATACTAATTTTTACCCCAATTTCAGAACACTGGCTGGAGAGAGGTGTTGAAGAGAGATGTTCGTGAAGATGATTGGAAGGTGGGCAGCCTGATAGTGGAGGGAAGGGTGGCACAGAGGAGTGGATGAAGGGTGGGCAGCTTGACAGCGAAGGAAATTTCATCGTGGTCACCTGCTCTGGGATTAAAGCATGTGGCCAAAGATAAATAGATGCAGTGAGATCTAGTGAGTAGATTAAACAAAAAAAATGTTGTTATAGTCCACAGCATTTGTATTTATGTTAATTTGTTACCCTAGTTAGAATTCATAGCATTTGATAATATCAATTGATTCAGCTAATTTGGTTTTGGCTTGAATGGTGAGTGAATGGAAGCGTGGCTCATTGGATTGGGCAAATTAGGTCTGTCTGGACGTTGCTACTCCTTACCCTGCCCTAGGGTGGGAATGGAGGTCTAGATGAATCGTGCTAAGTCTGTTCTTCGCTCTGCCCAAAATAATTTCATCCGTACTAAATGCTCTCGATTCTCCAACTCAAATTCTTCCCGCTCCTTCTGGCACCTTTGCCAAAATCCTTTCTAACAACTTTACCTCATCATCCTTCCCTCCACTTTTCTACCCTGATGACTCTGTAGTTATTTATTTTACTGATAAAGCAGATCTCTTCACTCAGACTTTCTCCTCCAATTCCACCTTAGACGTTTCCAGTGCTGTTCCTCCATCACTTCCCCCCTCTGACTTCCTCATGGCTGACATTAAAATTTCTTCAGCCGATGTATTTTCTGCCATCACTGGCCTAAATATTAACAAGGCATATGGACCAGATGGAATCCCTCCTGTTGTCCTCAAGAACTATGCTTCTGTGCTTACACCCTGCCTAGGTAAACTCTTTTGCCTTTGTCTTTCAACTTATACCTCTCCTTCCTGCTTTAAGTTTGCTCTCATTCAGCCAGTCCCAAAGAAGGGTGACCATTCCTAACCCTTTAACTATCATCCAGTTGCTTTAACATCCTGTGTCTCAAAGGTTTTCAAGTCAATTCTTAACAGAAAACTTTTAAAGCATCTTTCCTATCACAACCTTCTTTCTGATCGTAAGTATGGGTTCTGTCAGGGACGCTCCACTGGCAATCTTCTCACCTACCTTTCAGACTCCTGGTCATTCTCCTTTTGGGACTTTGGTGAAAGTTTTGCCATTGCAATTGACATCTCAAAGGCTTTCGATCGAGTTTGGCATAAATCTGCCCTCATGGTTTCTATCCTTCTATCTGCGCCTTCATCTGTTGCTTCCTTTCTGGTCGTTCTGTAGCTGCTTTTGTAGACGATCATCGTTCTTCTCCTAGATCCATCAACAGTGGTGTTCCCCAGGGCTCTGTCCTATCACAATTCTCTTCCTTTTATTCATCAGTGACCTTATAACCTGTACATCTAACCCTAGCCACTCATACGCTGTTGATTCCACCCTTCATCTTTCCATTTGGTTCTAGCAATATCCATCTCAACAGTTGCTTCAACAAACAAGGAATGAAGCTATGGCACATCTAATCTTTGACTTGGCTCATATCTCTGAGTGGGGTAAAAATAATCTTGTTTTTAATGCATCAACCCGACACAATCTTCCACAGGAGTACCCACGAATGTTTAAAATATTCAGCTCAATCCTGCATCATCCTTGAACATGCATGGGGTTACATTCACTCAGGACCTATCTTGGAAAGATCATATTAAATTTCTTGTAAAATCTGCTTCCAAGAGATTAGGTGTGCTAAGCCAACGTCATACCTTCTCCTGCACAGTTGTTGACTTTATACATGGGTTTTATTCGCCCCTGTGTTGAGTACAACTCTCATGTGTGGGGAGGCTCCCCACATACAGCTTTTCTCAATAGGGTGGAGTCAAAGGCTTTTCGTCTCATTAACTCTCCTTCTCTTACTGGCTTCCTTCAACCTCTGTCTCTTCGCCACTGTTGCATCTTTATCTCTTTTCTATCGCTGCTTCAATGGTCACTGCACCTCTGAACTGTCTGCTTGCATCCCTCCACCTCTACAACAGGTGCGTAACACCCGTCTAGCAACAAACTCTCATCCCTTTTCTGTCCAACTCTCTAATGCAAGAGTTAACCATTACTCCCAGTCCTTTTATGCAACAGGTCAACTCTGGATTGTCTCCCTCTGTTTGTATTTCCAACTTCCTATGATCTCCAGTCTTTCAAACGCAGTGTGTCCAGGCATCTCGAAATGAACGGATCTAGAATTTGGCCCTCTTTTGTATTTTTTTGTTTTTTCTTGGAAGGAACGATTTGCGGGCTCCTGGCCTTTGGTTCCTTCTTTCTTGCATTAAAAAAAAAAAAATGTTGGAGGGACAGAAGTCAAGAGTTAAGAGCAGTGGAAATGAGTTATTTGAGAGGAGCATGTGGAGTCACATGGAGAGACCGATTGACAAATGAGGAAGTGAAGGAGCGTTGTGGTGTGGATGTGGATGCGATAGGAAATGTTAAGAGAAACACATTGAGGTGGTTTGGCCATGTGGAGAGGATGGAGAGTTAGAGACTGATGAGGAGAGTGTATGTGAGTGAGGTGGAGGGGGGGAGAGGGGAGGGGGAGGCCAAGGATGAGATGGAGGGATGGAGTGGAGAGGTATATGAGAGAAGGGGGTGTGAGCTGGGGTCAGGGCAATGAAATGGCAGGGGACAGGGTGACATGGAGGCGATTTGTTTGTGGCCACCTCTTCCAGTATTAAGGCGTCTGGCAATAGATAGATAGATTATTATTATTATTGTAATTAGTGTTTATTATTATTATTTTATCTTTTTATTAATTTTATCTTTTTATTATATAATTTTAGTAATGCGAGTATAAGTGGCTGGGGAATGGCTGGGTGGAGGAGGGATGTAAGAAGAGAGGAAGGAATCAGTAGGATGGAAGTTGCGGAAGCAATGAAGAAAGTCAAAATGGGGAAAACCCCAGGAATTGGTGGAGTGTGTGGTGAAATGCTGAAGTGTGGGGGAGAGATAGTACTGTAGTTGAATGGATGTGGAAGATGTTCAGATTGTCCTGGGAGGAAGGTAGAGTACCAAAGGATAGGAAGTCAGGTATAATTATTCCCCTGTACAGAGGAAAAGGGAATAAAGAAGTGTGTGGTAATCATAGGGGCATTTGTCTTCTTAGTGTGATAGGAAAAGTATATGGTAGGATTCTTATTGACAGAGTTTGGGAAATAACAGAGGAATTAGTTAGAGAAGAACAGGGAGGTTTTGGGAAGGAAAGAGGTTGTGTAGATCAGATATTCATTCTTAGATCTTTAGTGGAAAAGTTTCTAGAGAAGGGAAAGATGTTCTGTGCAGCTCTCATGGATTTGGAGAAAGCATATGACAGGGTGGATGGACAAGGATTGTGGAAAGTATGAAGAATATATGGAGTAAATGGGAAGTTGTTGATTGCCGTGAAGAAGAGTATGTATGAGGGTGCTAAGGTTGCAGTGCTTGTGGATAGTGAACTGAGTGAATTTTTTTTTTTGAAGGTTGGATTGAAACAGGGATGTGTCATGTTTCCATGGTTGTTCAATCTGTATATGGATGGGGTTATAAAAGATATACAAGGCAGGGCAGTGGATCTTGGAGTGGCCCTAACGAGAGAGGGTAGTGTGTGGAAACTCCCTGTACTGTTATTTGCAGATGATACCGTGTTGTTACGTCAAGACGAAGGGGAGCTCTAAGGCACTGTGGATGAGTTTGGGAGAATGTTTAAGAAACGGAATCTAATGACGAATGTAGGGAAGATTAAAGTTATGGTCTTTGAGAGAAATGAAGTCAGTGACTGTACAGTGAGGTTGCATGAGGAGGAAATGGAAAATGTTAGTGTGTTTAAGTACTTGGGTAATGTGATGAGTAAGGATGGAAGTTTAGAGGGTGAAGTGCTTGAAAGGGTACAACAAGGAAGAAAGTTTGCTGGTTCCTTGAAAGCAGTGATAAGAAACAGGGAAGTGAGCATGGAAGTGAGAAAGTTACTGCATGACAGTATTGTGATACCAACTCTAACATATGGAAGTGAAGCCTGGACCTTGTTGGAGGGTCAGAAGTCAAGAGTGAGAGCAGTGGAAATGAGTTATTTGAGAGGAGCATGTGGAGTCACATGGAGAGACAGACTGACAAATGAGGAAGTGAAGGAGCATTGTGGTGTGGATGTGGATGTGATAGGAAGCGTTAAGAGAAACACATCGAGGTGGTTTGGCCATGTGGAGAGGATGGAGAGTGAGAGACTGACGAAGAGAGAGTATGTGAGTTAGGTGGAGGGGAGAGGGAGGGGGAGGCCAAGGATGAGATGGAGGGATGGAGTGGAGATGTATGTGAGAGAGTGGGGTGTGAGCTGGGAGCAGGGCAGTGAAATGGCAGGGGACAGGATAACATGGAGGCAATTTGTTTGTGGCCACCCCTTTCAGGATTAAGGTGTCTGGCAGTAGATAGATAAATAGATTTTTATTTTTATTTATTATTATAATTATTCATCTTCATCATCATCATCATCATCATCTTATCATTCTTTCTTCCTTCCCCACAGGTGAAGTGAAGTGAAGTAAGGTCTAGAAAACAAGGAAAAAGAAAGACGTAAGTGAGAAGTGAGAAACAACCAAGAACATGCCTAGTGAAATGGGCCACACACTCATCCTCGTAGTATTCAAGCCCCTGGATTCATGAACTCAGAAAAACATCCCCCTCCTCTGTGTATGTGCTTCGTGCATTCTACCAGACTGCGGGAATTACTGTACTATTAATGTGAAAGATAGTGAGCTGAGTGCTGTGAATTAGTTTATCTTGACTACAATGAAGATGTGATTGCTGGTACTACTGGTGTGGCTAACACTACTACAGCAACCACATCTACTACTACAATACCTACAGGAGTGACCCTTGCTGCTACTACTACTACTACTGCTACAGAAAGTGAGTATCCCCGTCATGATGAGGACGATTTTTTAGTCAGTCCACATTAACTTGGCCTATTTTCATCCTTTTCCTGCTTATTTTACTTAGCCCAGTGGAGAAAAAGACAATACTATGGCTTTGCATCCTTTCCATAGCACTTATTCATGACTAGCACCACAATTGTTAATCTACAGATCAGTAATCAAGATGGAAGGATGATGATTTTAGGCCATTTTAAAGTGAGCTTCATATAGTTGAACCTCCTTGATTGCTGGTTTGGTTATTGCGTTATTTCATGATCTTAGTCATAAAAAAAAGTCCAGTACCATCAGTGTAGCTGTAAAATCATTGTAAGCATAGTTATGCTATGAGAAATATTGAGGAAGATGAAAAGGGTTTCATTCTTACATGACAGTATTTCATCATCTTAGTCTGTCTATAGCCAGATGCCATAATCCTGTAAGGGGTGGCCATTTGTCTTTGAGTTAATTGTATTACAAGGAGGAGCACTAAACCTCTGCCAACCCACTTGTTGACACGTAGGGAACATGTACTGTATGGGTTGCTTATATGGTTACCACCCAGCATTGTAAATGGTTTCCTGACTTAGAGGAAACCATTAGGCTTGCACTAAATGTAAAGCCACCTGAAAAGAACCTGAAAAGGAAAGAAGAGTAGCTACCTTAGCTAATAATAAGTGACAGGAAAGATGGGAGAAATAGGAACAGAGGAGGAGGAGGGCAGTCACAGAAAAAGAATGATAAAAGTGAAGGGGTGATTGGGGTGACAGTCACCACCACTTACCACAGTGATCTTAGTTTGAAAAGAAATTCATACTTACCTTTAGTATAGTCTTAAATTAGTTTTAAGTGTGGTTAGGTTTTGAGGAAAATCTAAGGAATTTTCAGGAATATCAGTAGTCTCCCTTGTTGTAGTGAAAGTGCTATTTATGGGGAGGGGGGGAGAGGTTTGACCCCACTTTCAGAATTACAAGCAACACATAGCAGTTAATTAGTTTTAAATACCCTACTGCATTTGGTACACACAAAAAGCAGCGAAGCTGCTGTTCCGTACTTTATTGTGCTTCGTTTCGTATCATATCGTTTATAAAGCCTCTAACACACTTGCATGTGTCTGCCATCGTCATCTAATGGTGACTCTCAATGCTGCTTGACAACTGGTAGCCTCCCTGTTCAGTTCCTTATCCCTGAGGTCTCACTTTATGACCTTGTCCCAGGTCTTTTTCAGTCTGCCTCTCCCCCAACCCCACCCACAGTGTTCACACATATCACTTTTCCCCAGTTAGCTTAATAAAATATTTTACGATTGAAGAGTTGAGAGGAAGAATGGGACTGGAGTGTATTGGTGTTGTCATGAGGAGGGGTAGATTGAGATGGTTTGGGCATGTTAAGAGGATGGAGAATGACAGTTGGGTGTGGAAAATGAGAAGTGTGAACATTTAGGGTAGGGCTGCAAGAGGCAGACCAAAAAAGACCTCAGGGATAAGGGACTGAATAGAGAGGCTGCCAGAGATTGAGCAGTGTGGAGGTTTGCTCTTAGGTGACCAAGGCTGATGCATGCAAGCTTGTTGGAGTCCTCGTAAATGATATGATAACAAATGGGGCATTGTGGTGATTGAATACACATTGTTGTTCTTTAACTGTAGTCTGTCCAGCTAAGCACACCTATCAGCCTCAAGCAAGCAACTGCATCTGTGGGACTAGGCACAGTAAAATACAAATGCCTTGTAGGTATCCGGCACCCCCTTAAAGTAGACACTGCCTCACGAGGGTCAGACCAGAGATCAACCCACAGTGAGGTGCAGGGAAGTACAAGGTGGTTTGGCTCTTGGGTGGACACAACAGTAATTCCATTTAGGGTGCACACTGCCTTGATTGTGAGCTCCTTGTTCGTGCCTTAGTGCAGTAGTATAGTGGACCAGTTATGATCAAAGGGGTTAGGGCAAGAATTTAATGGGCCAATTAACTGTGATAAAAGAGGTTAGGGCAGTAGCTCATTGGACCAATTAACTATGATCAAAGACACTAGGGCAGTAGTTTAGTGGATCAGTTAACTTTGATCAAAAGGGTTAGGGTGGTAGTTTAGCAGACCAATTAACCATGATCAAGGAGGTTTGACTGTAGGTACTGTTTGAGTTATTGTACCCCATGTGATAGGATAATTTTGTTTTATTTTCATGTGTTTGTAAATTAGGTAGGGTGTGTTATCGAGATGTGGGACCACCTTTCTCATATGCTGTACACCAAAAAAAGTAATCCCTTGTTTTTGGACTAGCTAATTCAGAAACATTGTAAAGGTGTAATATTATTTTTTATTTATTTATTTATTTTTATAGTATTGAATCAGTAAAACTGCCGTTAGTGTAGCTAGTTGAAGTTCAATTAATGCCAAGATGGAGTTCCAAGAGTGTGCCAGTGTGAATTTAAATACATGGCAGTCATCTAAAAGTCTAAAATTTAGGTCAGCTTCAGTAAATTTGATATGTTTAAAATCTGAGTAACACACCAGTATATTAAAAAAAAAAAAAAAAAGTTGAGAATGCACACAAATAATTCAAACACTTCCAAGAAAAATTGTTGAGAATATTGCTGAGAATAGACTTGAAAGAACTGGAAAATGAGGTAATCCCCATTCTCGGTAATAAATGCCTTGTTTAGATAGGGTATATAAATTTTATTTGTCTGTCTGTGTTTATTTGGTCTCTTTATTGTGAAAATTTTTGTTTTGTTTTGTTGTTCGCTTGTCTTTTTGTCATCTTTATCTGCTTTCCTCTTTCCGTTTCTCCTCCCATCCTTTTCCTTTACCTCCTTCATTTCCTCCTCCTCCTCCATACCACAATCACCATACCAACATATCACCACCACACAGTACTATCATACCATCAGCACCGCACCACCACCAGCATTACAGTCATTTGTGTTGGATGTGAATTTTTGCCCCTGTACACTTAAATGGTTACCTTGGGAATGTCTTGAGTGTAGCTGTTGTTTCCTTGTCTTACTTGGGTTTTACATCTAAAGCAGGTAAGACTTCTTGCTGGAAGGTTTTGAAATTTTTTAAGTTCTGACCCATACTAGATGTGGTGCTAACATATGTACCCTTCCACTGCTCCATCGGGCTTTGGTGTTATCCAAGCTGGAGTTGTTGTTGGTACCGTTGCTTTATCTCAATCTGTCAGTCTGAGTAGATCTGATATTGACAGGTAAGCAGCTACTTCAGTTGGGCTGTCCTAAAGATACAGAGATACAGTACTGTGTAGGGATCTGTTGACCCCATATGGTAGACAGCACCGCACCAGGGTAGGTCCAAGCTGAAATATGGTTATGAGGTGTATTCCTCAGCCATCCTTGCCCTGTTATGCACGTTTGACTCTGTACTATGCAGGCCTTTGTTTGTCCACAGGAGCATTTCACGCCTCCCAAGTCCCAAGCCTGCTTGTGGATGTGAGGGTAATGAGTCTGAAAGCTTTTATGCGAGCCTCATGTTATGAGGTGCTGGTACCAGTACAGAATCCAGAAGCTTCATGGGATTCTTTAATAATTGACTTTGTTTTTAGTCTTGCCCAAGACTCATTTTATGACTGATTTCCATACCCCTTTTGTTATAGGGCAAAAGCAGTCTTGACTGACCTGTCTCCTGCATTGTTGTTGAGTAACCCCAGTTTGTCTGGCCAAGCAGACCCATCAGGTGCTGGCAAGCAGTCACCTCTGCTGGGCCATCCTGTGCAGTGAAATGATATTCCTGTTAGGTTGACAGTGGCATACCACAGCAAGGTGCAGGGAAAAGTATGGATGTTTGGTTCCTGGATGGATGCTGCATTAGTGACCCCACCCATTTAACTGGGGCACCATAGTAGGCTGTCCATCAACTATTTTGGCTTTATGGTTACCACCCAGCATAGGAAATGGTTTCCAGGGTTACAGGAAACTGTTAGACTCTTCACTTAGTGAAGAGCCACCTGAATTGGAAAGAAGAGTTATAAGTGACAAGAAGGAAAAGGAGAAATAGGAAGAGAGGAGAGCAGACAGAAAAAGAATGATAAAGGTGAAAGAAGCAGTAGGCAGCACTACAATAAGTGGATGGTGGTCATCACCACCTACCATAAGTTGTGTGTGTACTCAGCCCTGTGTATGGGGACACACATGGTTCCACCCTGGGTGTTACCTGAGGCCAGGTATTGCCGTTATGTCATGGCCTCGAAGGCAGTGGCATCAGATGTGGTGATTCACATCCAATTTTTAGCTATTCTGCCCTATGTACTGGGTCTGTGTCAGTTTTTACCAGTGATGTTGCCATTGGGTTTGGGGTCAGTCTTTGCCAATTTTAGCTGGAGTAGCATCTAACCCTTCTTAGTTTCTGTTTTTACTACTGAGCTGTCAGTAATTAATGATGGTTCTTCACCTTATCCATACCCCATGAGCATTTCAATTCTCCCCACCCCTTGGTGTGGGAAATTATATACCATAAAAGCTCCTCCTGCTGGGCTGTCTAATAGTGTTGAATTGAGGACAAAAGGGAAATGAATATGCAGGTGAGTTGACGAGGGCAGTGGCTATCATTGCTGCCTCTGTCGCACCTCTTCTCTTTTATGATAACTTGCCAGTGAAATGAGTAGCTGTGTGGGCCTCTTGGCAGTGTGCTCAGGTGAGATGATGAGGGCACTGGCTACCATTGCTGCCTGTCACACTTCTCTTTAATGATTGATTACCAGTGAAATGAGTAGCTGTGTGGGCCTTTTGGCAGTCTGCTTGGGATTCGCTTCCTCATCCCAACAAGGTGTGGGAAGTGACAGTGGTTGTTTGTTCGTTGCCATCTTCACCCATGTCCCTGATGTCATCCCTCCCCCCCCCCTTACAAATAGGTCATATGGTATGCATTAGTCACCATACAACTGCCATACTACCACTGGCACCACAGTATACCACCTTTGCTGTAGGCTATCATTGTACTACCTTCACCATACCAGCACCATTAAGGTATCACCACATACACAGTCATAACACAGCACCACCACCATACCACAGACCTACCAATCCGTTTTTTTTTTTTTTTAACTGGTATTATTTTTATTTTTTACATTCATTGATATGATTGTACCAAATACAGATGAAACTTGTGATTTCAGAAAGTTATTGTTTCATGTTATTTTTAATATACACTTCTGTTAAAAGGTACAAAAGTTGATTAGAAAAGCCATTGACAGTGTGCTGTGAAGTGCTGCAAGAGTCTGCTTGTGTTAATGTGACATCACTAACTCTTTGAGCTCAGTTGATGGCTATGTGACTGTAGATTTGGGGATTGATTTGATTAATAACAGAAATTAATCAACCCTGGGGTGTCTGGTCGAGCAGATACAGGCAAGCCATCGCGCATGCAGGGCTATCCTGTGGAGTAAACCAGTGTTACCATACAGTGGACAGTACCTTGCCCTGTGAGGTGCAGGGAAGAGTGTGTAAGTTTAGGTCATGGGTGGATGCCACATGTATGGGTCTCACCAGCTAGTTAACAGGGGCACCATAGTAGGCTCCACATCACCATGTTATTTGGTTATATGGTTACCACCCAGCATTGTCATTGGTTTCCTGGGTTACAGGCTTGTCACTCAGCATAGAGTCACCTACGATAGAAGTAGGCAGCACTACGTCAAGTGAGTGGATGATTTGATCAGTAGCTAAGGAGACTTATGCCAATACAACTAAGACTTATTCAGTGTCATGCAATCACAGCTTCATATTCAGCTTGTATGAGTGGACCAGTTCTGTTAGATGAAGACAAACCGATAACACAATAATGAACATTTGCATGTCTTGCCATAGAGAAATAATTTAATACGGAGAAGTAACGTACGGATATATCATTAATGATACCACCACCACCACCACAAAAACAACAACAACCACAACTACCATAACACCACCACCACCACAGCACCACCACCACCATAGCACCACCACCATCGCACCCACCACCATAACACCACCACCATAGCACCCACTACCAT
>JAGKTI010000792.1:54150-72143 GCA_018397915.1 Birgus latro | reverse complement strand
TTTGGTCTGAATTTAGCTTCCAAAAACAAAGTTTTAGAGAAGCAGACTTTCATCTCATATATGATGCTCTTTGCATTGGTTATCTCATGATGTTCTTTGCCATGTTTATCTCATTTATGATGTTCTTTGCCTTGCTTATCTCATTTATGATGTTCTTTGCTTTGCCTGCCTTTCATGATCTTTGCTTGGCTTTCATGTTCTTTGCTTTGCTTGTCATTCATGTTCATTGCTTTGCTTGTCTCATGATGTTCTTGCTTTGCTTGTCACATTCATGGTGTTTGCCTTGCTTGTCTCATGATATTCTTGAGATTCAGAAAAAAAATACTAAGTTTTAGAGAAGCATCCATTCATCTTCGCTGATGATGCTCTTTGCCTTCTTCCCGTTTTTTATGATGCCTGTCATCTTCCCGCTTTTTATGATGCTTGTCGTCTTCCCGTTTTTTATGATGCCTGTCGTCTTCCCGTTTTTTATGATGGTTTGCCTTCATTGCTGAGAGCTTCCAAAAACGAAGTTTTAGAGAAGCATCCCTTCATCTCATCTATGATGCTCTTTCCCCTTGTATATCTCCTATGATGCTTTCATTTGTTCATCTCATGATGCCATTCTTTGCATCCATTCATCTCAGTTGTCAGGTGTATTGAAAGGATCAGGTTTAATGCAATTTGAGTTGCTGTCAAATGTCACCCATTTCCATCACTTATCTTTGTAAGTTCTTTTGTAATGGCCTTCCAAAGTGTCCTCTTAGTGCTACATCACTAAGAGGACACTTTGGAAGGCCAATTGTAAGACATTTTGTAAGGGTAATGCATAGTAAAGACATAGCTCAATCAACTCCTTTTATTTCCACAAAGCATCATATACAAAGAGCTGAGGCCATAAGGGTGAAAATGGCAGACCATCGAGATAGGTTCCGCTCTGGCCCCTTATACATCGCAGCGGGCCCAGAGCCCGATCATCCATTATTCCCTGCCGTTGTCTCAATACCCCTTACTGCTCAGTGACCAAATGAGACTCAAGCAGTACTGGAGTACAAAGACATGGGCAGGAAACAGAGGATGAACAGAGCTCCATACAAATTATGCAGTGGTAATACAAACACCACCAATGCATAAAATAAACTTTCAACCAAAAATGACTGCCATATATAAAATCTTTACGCAACTCATTTTGGTTATATAACTGGTCTTTCAATGCAGTCATTTTTGCTCAACTTTAAACACCTACATAAGAATATGTATGTTAGCAACACTGATGACTAGTAAATGCTCTAACAAATTTAATGTAACATGAGGCAAGGCATACTTTCAGCAAACCGATTAATATTCAACTGTCTGACTCTAATAAAACTACTGTATTAATCTACTCAATCATTTACCTCAAAGTTCTCTTGCACTGAAATAAAACGATCAAATCCAGAACTATAACAGTGCACACTCTAAAATCCAATATTCTTATTTTCAAGTGTCGTGCCCGGGACTGTCGTGCCGGGAGGGGTAGCGCCCTCCTGTTACCTAGCGGGGCTATATGATCTCACTGTAAGGTCTAGCTCGGGGGATTCTTTAATCCCTTTTTTTATTTTCAAGTACCTCCCTATTTACTGGCACTGTGGGAAAGGAGGTTCGGATGATTTTCTTACAATACCATGATCTTATATCCATTGTCCTCAAATGATATAAATTACTGTTAGTCTTTAAACAGCAGCATTAAAGTTTTTTTCCATGAAATTACAAAGCATATGTGCCAATTTTTAGGAAGATCTGCAATAATGAACAGGGGTCAAAGGGGACTGCACCAATAATTACATCATGTTGGGGGGGGGGGGAGATTTCAAGTAGGGAGTAATGAGTGACAAAAAAAATTCCACAAATGTAAATACTGTACTCTTCACTCAAAAGCAAAGAAATGAATACTGATCTTGTCTCTGTTCCCAGGTTAATGGTACTTACTATACTTCACTTCAAAACTTTATTTTCCATTAATCCTTAACATCCAAGCACTTCGGATTATCGAGTTTGGATTGTAGAAAGTATTTTACTGAGAATTTCCTTATGTATGTATGTACTGAGTTGGCCTAAGTTTTCCATTCATCCTTAAGAACCAAGCATTCTGATTCATGCAGTACTAGACAAAAGTATGTTGTGGAAAAATAATGATGTTCTTGTGGGTGTAACAAAAAAAACAAAAGTGTGTGGTGACTGAAGTCACTGCAGCATGTGGAAATACAGAGCGCCAACTGGTTGCTGCCTCGGTTGCTTGTAGGCTGTCAGAGTGGATGTGTGTTGCACCTTGCTCCTCAATTGGGTTGATTTTTCTTGGTAACAGGCAGTGTTTGTGGCTTTGATGCCTTACTATGGCCCCTCCCAAGGAGTTAAAGCAGTGAAACCATGTCTCATATCATTGCTTTAAAGGATGCAGGCCACCAAACAAGGGAAATAAGTGAGTTGGTGGGTGTGGGAAGGTCAACAGTGTGCAAGTGGTGTGCACGGTCCAGGGAGGAAAACCGTGGTGAGATGCCATCACAGAAACCAAGGACTGGTCATCCCAAGACCTCTGCAAGGTCTGTTAACTTTGTAAAGCTCGCTGTAACACGAGGGTTAGACTCCACTACACGCTTTACAATGTTAACAGACCTTGGAGAGGTCTTCCTGGACAACCAAACCTTGGTTTCTGCAATGGCAGCTCAACACTTCCTCCCTGAACTGCACAAACCACTTCTAAACTGTTGTCTTGCCACACCCCACAAACTCACTTATTTCCTTTGTCTGGTAGCCTGGATTGTTTAAAGCAATGATCTGAGCATTGGTATCACTGCTCAACTCCTTGGTAGGGGCCATAGTAAGGTATCAAAGCCACAAACACCACCTGTTTCAACAAAAAAAATAAACCCAACTGAAGAGCAAGGTGCAAAATATCTGCTCTGACAGCCCACAGGCAACTGAGGCAGCTGCCAGTAAGCGCTCTGGACTCCCACAGACTGCAGTGATGTGTAGTCACCACATACTTCTGGCTTTTTCAATTCACCCCCAGGAACACCATCCTTTTTTCACCATAAGCATGCAATGCCATGAGTCAGGTGCCACATACTATTTTCTAGTATTGCATAGTTTGCACTGTCGAAAGTAATTTATCAAGAATTTACTAATCTGTATGCACTTATCGAGAGTTAACCACTGTAAGTTTGAATACCTTTGGAAAAATAAATACCTTGGCTCAAGCAATTAAATTTTTGAAAAAAGCTAATCCATATTGGTAAAACTGAGAAGGCAGAGATGGACAAGCACCAAATTCAATACAATCAGAGAAGCCAAGTGTGATGTATTACCACTGATTCACTGTACTAACATGTACCAGTATCAAAATATCGTCAATTAAATGACCATCTTCGCTCAATCAGTTCTATTAATCCAGCCATGAGTAGGTTACAGGTACGAAAATATTTCTCGCCTTCAAGACTTTCCATTAAACATCTTTTATGTCTTTGAAAACCATATAACAGAGCTGGGTTACCTCCAGCTCTTAAGAAATCCCTTGTACAAGATAATTTCCTTTAACAAATCCACTTATTTGATTTAACCAATAAATATTAATTGCCAACAGCATTTCTTGGTAAAAAAAAAAAACTGACCAGTACTTATTTTCCAATCAGTGATTTCTAGATAAACATTGAGATAACTAAACACAGTCTTTCCCAAACTGTGTTCTTTCAATAAAGCAGTTTTATCAACAATCATTTAACTACTGTGCAGAGTATTTCTTTTAGGGATCTCTAATATTACTGCCTTTTTAAAATGCAATTCTTCCACAGTACAGAATCTTATAATCTATTGCCATGATTCCTCAAAAATAAATTTCAACAAGCTAATAGTTAATCTTAACTGAAGACAAACTGACTTTCCAAATTTCAAGCCATCTTCCACAGTGGTCTTGTAAAGGCGAAAAATACAGTACCGTTCTGCACATAACCTAACCAATGCATTATTTTAAAAAGTTACAATAATTACAAAACAATTCTTAAGCTCAGCATAATTCCAACCTACAATATTCCTTCATGACTATATAGTATAAAATTTTAGTAACAATCCATTAAAGCTGAGCATATGAGATTTGTTATTACACGTCAAAGTGAAAATGTGGAACGTCACCAATATTCTTGAGAACTTGTTCTGGCCTACAAATGTTGAATCGAACCAATCATGATAGGTCACACACCTGCAAAAGGAGAAAAAATATATTAGATTTTGGGGAGGCAGGCTACAGTAAATATGGCCTATGGGTGGGAGGGTTACAGATCTAGAAACTGTGGGAGAAGGTTACAGTTAAATGTATGCCTTGGGGTGGGATTACTAAATATGAACCCCCGATTACCTAGAAATCTAGTTTATTCTTGCTGCCTCCGTACTTATTTTATTCAGCTCTGGAAATTATGTACTGGAAGGGTTTTATATATACAGTAAACTCATATCTGGCATATAAAAGCTGAGGGGGTGTTGGTGTCTGAAGGAGACATACTGATGGGCGATGAAGTACCCCACAAAAGGGGATCTAACCCCCAATAAAACTCTGTACTGTTTAACTTATGTTAATACTGTAACAAGCATCATGCTACTGTACAGCTGCCAGCTGCCAGGAAATTGTGTTTGGGTGGAGACAAACGGTACAGATTTAAGATTCTAGACTTCCCCAGAAAAATTAATCCATTTCATGCCTGATACTTAAATTACTTAAGCCAGAAGATACAGAGAACCAAATTTACAGCATCCTCACTCATTCCAGACGAGTCAGTTCAATAAAACAAGGCAGCAAGAATGAAACTTGAAGCACTGGTCTTAAATGATGTGAAGGGGTTAACACTACAACAGACAGCAAGCAATGACTTCCAGAACCCAGTTTGCCTATGTAGTCTGAATTAAACCTGGAGGTAGGGTTGGTAGAGCATCATGGCCTATGCACTACAGTTCAAGAGTTTACAGGAAGCTACATCAACACTACGAGGTGCAAACATCTCTACTCTTACATGTTCTCTTCTAGCCTCGGGCCCTATGTTCCAAAAGGGGGCAAAATGGGAATAAATATACTAATTTCCAATGTGGCTATGGAACCAGGTACAGTACTTATGAAAATGTATACATCTATATCCACAAACCATCCTGCAAGGAGTGGCCACAAAACTGCAGAAATGAACACGAAACATCCTCTATAACCAACATTCGCTCCCAGTTCATGAGTTTTCCTTGCTAAATCATTACAGACTACCCTAAAAACTGCTCAAAATTGTTGCAGCTCCACTAACATCACCCCTTTACAACAATCGGTAAAACAGCACCTTTTGCAACAGATAAAACATTTACAAAGAGCCAAACCAACATTTATGATGAGCAGGGCAACACACATTTACAAAGAACAGGGAGACCATGTAAATGTCAGGTGTGAAAGAACTGATCTTGCTGGTGAGTTGTGGAATATTTTTATTTGGGCGACACGTTATGCGCTGGGTAGGGTAAGGAGTGGCTGGAGGAAGTTTAGGGAAATGTTGCTCCTATTGACAGAGGGCTCTCCCTTCCATGCTATAAGTGGCATATTGTGTGTGTAATGCTGTATGGTAGAGATATCTGGGCAGTAAAGGAAGACGATATTCGTAGGTTCAAGCATACAGAAACGGCAATGATTACAGGGATGTGTAGTGAATCCTTGAATGAGAGGCCTTGGGAGCAAAGGACTGCAAACGAAGAGTTGAGAGGACAGATGGAACTTGAATGGGTTGTCGTGACAAGAAGGGGCCCACTGAGATTGGGAATATTGAGAGGATGGAGAAAAACTGCCTGCAGGTGAGAAGTGTGAACATCTGGGGTAGGGCTGCAAGAGGCACACCAAAAGAATCTGGGGCGAGGTCATAAGAGTGATCTCTGTGGTAAGGGACAATAGGGAGGCTGCCAGGGATTAAGCAACATGGAAAGGCGCCATTAGGCCGATGCATGCAAGCAGGTTGGAGACTTCTTAAAGGATATGATACAAGAGCAGAAGTGACATTTACAAAGAACGGCAAAAGTGGCAATTTGAGAAACGGAAAAACATTTACAAGAAACGGGCCAAACCAAAACATTTACGAAAAACAGGGTGAACCAAGAAAGTGGGCAAAACAAACCTTTATGAAGAATGGCAAAACAAACTTTTATGAAAAACAGGGCAAAACAAACACCTTTACCAGAGATCAAAGTTAATTTTTACAAATAGGAAAATGTGAAAATTATCTCCCCAGAGTTTGATGAATACATGGCAAAAAAAAAAAAAAAAAACCATCTGAAACAGTTTTTAATTAATTTTGCCATCTGTAAATTTTCTTCAGACAGAACTGGGCAAAATATATTTGACTACCTTATACAACCACAGCAAAACTTTGGAGCAAAATTTACCTTTCACAAACAGGCCAAAGTTTTTGACAAAACAGAGCTTTCATAACACCAAAACTGGCCTTTACAGTAATATTTACCTCCTTATGGGGAATGCAAGTGTTTAAGCCAGTCACCTCAATGAACACGGCAAAACTATCCTCAAAACTGCAACACTGATCTTTACGAACACCAAAAATGACGCCCAGGAACACTGCAATATATAACTCTCTACTAACAAGGCAGAATTTCTCTATGAACAAAGCAGAATTAACTTTACAAACAGGCCAAAATTTACCTCTATGATTAAAGATATTTCCTGGAATTCAGTACAGAGCAGCTAACAGACCAAACTTACAACTGACAAGCCAAAAATCCCCCATACAAAAGGATCAAAACCATAAAATACCCAACACCAGATCCCTAAAATACCTAAATTGAAATACCCGGACATACCACACCCCCAAACCTATACATATACCATGCAATACCCTACACCAGATCCCCCAAAATACTTAAAATACCAAGACATACCACACCTCAAAACCTACACTAAAATATACACATCACAGGACCATACCTACACTAAAATTCAACGACATACACCGTTCCACACCACCTAAAAATACACCCTATATCAAACCTGTACTCAATACATCACAACCCCATAACATTTGAATTACTAGAACACTTGCAATGTTTTAAGTATTCTGGATCATTACCCTTGCCTCTACACCTAAGCTTGTATTCTCATCAGGTAAGTAAGCTCCCTAACACCTCTTCCTTAGCGATTTTCGAACAGGACTGGTTAATTTTGTTCTGTACGTTATCTGTGCAGAATATGGCGATATTTGATTCATGGAATAGATGGACAGTAAAGTGCAATAGGCAATATGTGTAATTTTGGTCTGTCATAAAAGGTTATTTTGAAGTGGAGTGGGGGAAGTAGTGGAGACAGGAGGCAGGTGGATGGTGGTTACATGCAGAAAGTCAGGCAGAGGAAAGGAGGGACCAGAATGATTGCCAGGAGAGACTAAGTATAATAAACTCTTTTGGCAGGGTAGTGGAGATGGGTATAGTGGTGTGGGTGTGCTGGTTGAGCAAAAAAGCGTGGAAGGTTATGAATGTATGAGTGAATGAAAGGGTTATAGCCAAAATACTGTTCAGTAAACTCATTTCATTTACGTCGGCATGTTCAATAGGCTGGTGTGGACAATGAAAAAGATTCTGGGGAATGATACATGTGGTAAGTGGTATGATACTGTACTTTTGGGGTGAAGCAGCTCAAGGATATAAAAGGTATGTGGGGGATGAGCATATGGAATGAGGAATGTGGAAGGGGAAAGGATACTCGAATTTGGTCCACTAATGAACGTGGCTGTGCAACACCCATTTTAGAGAAAGACTAAGTTATCACATGAGTCTGAAGGAATAGTAGCCTGACTGACTTCCATGGTCAGGAGGGCTGATAGGTTGGTGAGGGAATTTACAAGGAGTGATGAGTGCGCAGAAACAAATTACCGATGTGACATGGTGCTTAAAGAGTGGGTGGTGAAGATGAGGACCTATGCACCTACGAGGAAAATATGAATGCTGAAAAACCAGGTAGTTAGGGATGCCTTCTATTGTAAGATATGTAACTGACTTAACGGTGCTGTTAAAAAGTGTTACTGAGCAGTACAGAACCCAATGATGATCTGAGTTACTGATTGTGTGGGTGGACAAGGGGCCAACCAAGACATAAGGTACCATGGTAGTGGAATGAGGGTGTAACACTGCAGTTGAGCAAACAAAAAGGCTTTTCTGGGAATGGAAAAGGGATGGCAATGGATAAACACAACGTTCAAAAAGGAAAGACAGAAGTTGATAACTTACAAAAATGGAGGTGTAGAAACTCAAATTGATTTTATGCTAATGAGAAAGGAGCAAGATATTAAAATGAAAGACTAAAGTTATACCAGGTGAAGCATGTCTACCACAACATAGACTATTAGCTATGGATCTGAGAGTGGAAAATATGAAAGGAATCTTTCGAAAGAAGAGCAAGGGTTTTAAAAGAGTAAAGGAGTGGAAGGTGAAAAATGAGGAGATAAGACTACAATCTGAAGAGAGTTTTAAGAGAAGAAATGAGAGACAGAGAGGTAATTGGAAACACTTCAGGGATAATATAACAGAGGCTGCGAGGGAAGTCTGTGGAGAAACAACAGGTCACAGGAGAAAAGAAAGAGACGTGGTGGTGGTATGAGGAGGTGAAGCAGGCGATAAGTAAGAAGAAAAGAGCACTTAAAGTATGGCAGAGAACTAGAAGGGAAGAAGACAGAAGAGAATATAATGAAAAGAAAAGACAGGCAAATAAGAGAAGTGGCCAGGGCAAAAAGGGTGGCATGGGAAAGTTGGAGTGGAGATCTAGAGAGTGCACAAGGATGGACAAAAATGTTTAAAACTGCATGACTGATGAGGAAGGAGAGGAAAGACGTGGTAGGAGCTAAATTTGTAAAGGATGAAAATGGGGAAATAAAAACTGATGAGGCAGAAATATTGGAAAGGTGGAAGAGGTACTTTGAGGAACTGTTAAATGAAGAAAATAATTATAAGATAGAAGAGATAGGAAAAGTTGAAGGGCCAGTTGCAATGATAACAGAAGCTGAAGTGGAGATAGTCTTAAAGGAAATGAAGTCCGGGAAAGCTCCAAGCCCAACAGGTATAACAGCTTATCTGATAAAGGCTGGAAGTACTGGTGTAAAAAATTGACAAGGATTTTTAATAACATCTTAGTAGGAGGACAGCCACCTGAGGACTGGAGAGACAGCTGGACAACACCAATTTATAAAGGCAAAGGAGATGCCTTTGTGTGTGGAAAGTACCGAGGAGTCAGACTGTTGGAGCATGGAATGAAGATATTCGAAAAGGTGCTGGAAGGAAGGCTGAAGCAGATAGTGAAGATAGATAACTGACAGTTTGGACTTTGCGCATGTAAATCCACAATAGATGCAATATTCATCATGAGACAGTTGCAGGAAAAGTTTCAACAGAGGAGGGAATGCTTGTACCATGTGTTTGTGGACTTGGAAAAAGCTTTTGATAAAGTACCAAGGAGAGTTAAAGAGTGGGCCTTGAGAAGACAGAATGTGCCTGAGAGACTCATTGCAGCTGTCATGTCTCTCTATATTGATACAAGATCAAGAGTCAAGACAATAGCAGGAACATCAGGAAATTTTGGAATAGGAGTTGGGGTACATCAAGAGTCAGCACTCAGTCCACTGCTGTTTAACATAGTAATGGAGGAGGAAACATGGGAATGCAGGGGAGAAGGCCCATGCGAATTGCTGTATGCTGATGACCTAGTGCTAACAGCGGGGACTAAGGAAGTGGTGGAAATGCTTAATAGATGGAAAAATGGAATGGAGAAGAGGGGAATGAAAATAAATATGGATAAGACAAAGTTAATGGTGACAGGCAAGAAACCAGTAGAAAGAATTCAGTCAGGAAAATGGCCATGTGGATGCTGTGGCAGAGGAGTAGGAGTGAACTCAGTGTTGTGCACAGAGTGTAATAAGTGGTGCCATAGGTGTTCAGGTCTGCAGAATTTGAGAGGAGTGCAAAATTTCCGCTGCCCAGCCTGCATAAGAAGAGAGGCAGAGGGAGATGAAGCAGAGGATGCGCTAGAGGTGAATGGGGGCACACTACAGGAAGTGCAGCAGTTCTGCTATTTAGGAGATATATTGGACTGCAAAGCAGGGGTGAAGAGATCAGTCAGAACAAGAGTGGTGGCAGCATGGTTAAAGTGGAAGGAAATAGCAAGCCTACTGGTCAACAAACACATACTGAGATACAGAAGTAAAATATATGAGGCCTGCATTAGACCAGTATTGATATATGGTGCTGAAATATGGGCTTTGACAGATAGACTGATGAATGTTCTGAGAGTACTGATCGTAAAATGTTAAGATACATGATGGGAGTGAGATGGGAGGACAGTTTTGAGTGAGGAGGTAGCCAGAAGATGCGGGGTGAAGGATCTCGGTATCATTTTGAGGCAGAAGCAGCTTAGATGGTTTGGTCATGTGAGGAAGAGTGAGGAAGGGAGCTGTGTGAGAATAGCAGAGGAACTGGAAGTGGTGGGACGTCGATCGCTAGGAAGACCTAAGAAGACCTGGAAAAGTGTTGTAACACAAGATATGGAAAGACTGGGTATTGGAGACGATTTAATCCAGGATAGGAAGCAGTGCAGAAAAGCCATCGCACGTCCAACCCCAGTTTGAATATGGGAACAGAAGGACGAAAAACGAAGATGATGATGATGGTAACGGGTATTTGGCTGCCAAGCATAGGACTAGAGAAGTCATATACAGAACAAAATCTGTCTTAGACTTTTACTGGATAACCTAAATAGCATTCAAAGAAAATATGGTATTTATGGTGGCAAATCAGATGAAGGGGGAAAACAAGGATATATGTGAGCAGTGTGAAGAATGATCAATGAAAGGAAGTGGTGGACGGTGATATTAAAAGATGTCTGGAGAACAGAACTGGCTGCTAGAAGAGTTTGGAACATGGAAGGTCTGGAGTCAGTGGATCCTGCATTTAGCCCTTGGCCTATGATGCTGCTACTATGAGCAGGGCAATATGCAAGATAGTTGGGATGACTGCTGAAATGCTGAAGGCCTCAGAAAATACAAAACCAGGTTTAGTTACCGATTTGGTAAATACCATTTTGTGTGTGTGTTGTCCCAGATTGGCTGAAAGCGTGACTGTAAATGTGTACATGGGGATGGTGATGCCCTGAAGAGAGAATGGAAGCATAAAACTTCTATACCAGATAATGAAGGTAATGGAGCCCTAGAAGGTATATAGGGAGAGTGAATACTGATGAGATGCAGTTTGGGTTTATGCCAGGCAAGGGGACCACTGATGCCATATTCATTGTCCAACAGCTTCAGGAAAAATATACTGTATAAAAAAAAAGAGGGATCTGTACTTTTTGTCAATTTGGAGAATGCCTTTAACAAAGTCCCAAGGCGGTGGGTACAGTAATAAGATAGATTGGGATCGAGGAGTAGGTGGTTGGAGTGGTTATGGCTATAAATGGGTGCTCGCACCCAGGTGTGAATGGAGATTTAAGTGATGAGTTTTCCGTGAATGTAGGTGTGCATCAGAGGTCAGTCTCAAGCCCCTTATTGTTTGCCATGATGCTTGAAGCTTTCACGTGACTTCAGAAATGGACTCCCATGGGATGGGAGATATATGCCGATTGGACTGCATAAAACTGGATAGGAGGTGGAAATGGTTTACAAAGTGGAAAGATGGAATGCAGCACAGAGACAAAATTAAATGTGGATCATCCAGACCTTTCCCATCCTATGGCAGGGTGGGTAAAAAGTTGTTTCATGTGCATGGTGTGTTGGGGCAAGCATGTAGAGATTTTAAGGTGTGAAAGGATTATCTTGCTGGCAAGTCAAATGTGTAGTTTTATTTGGGGAACATTATATGCTAGAGGTGGGGCTGGAGTAAGGAGTGGCTGGAGGAAGTTCAGGATCATACAGAAATGATTAGATGGATGTGCAGCAATTTCTTGAATGAGAGGCCTGAGGGGGTTAGGTTTATAATTGAAGAGATGAGAGGAAGGATGAGACTGAGGTGTAATGTGACAAGGAGGGGTTGATTAAGATAGGTTGGGCATGTTAAGTACAGAGGATGACAGCTGGGTGTGGTCGGTGAGAAGTGTGAACACTGGGGGTAGGGTTGAGAGGGGAGAAAAACAAAAATTTGGGACAAGGTTAGTGTGACCTTAGGAACATGGGACAAGGACACTGCCCGAGATCAAGGAATGTGGAGAGATGCCATTAGGTGACCAAGGCCAACATACTAGCAAGTTAAGTCTATAAACACGATATGCAGAAAAGGTGCTAGGGAGCTTCCTTGATAGACAAGAATACAGTCCCTGGGGGAAATATGGGTTGTGGTGGACTATAGTAACCTAATCTTGAGCATTTTGTCTCAGAAGGGGTTATGCCAAGCTGTTTTTTCAACAAATTAAGCTTCACACAAAATACTGGGTTTTATAAGTCATGCTCACTTTATACCCTAATGAGGCCAGCATCTCAGCTTGTCCATCATGAGGCTAATGCTTTTTCTCTAATTGCAAAGATTTTCATCCTACTGGAGCTTATTTCAGACAATACAATGGTTCAACATCCTTTCCACAACACTTGGCAAGGATACTCTAGTAATACTGTATAATACAGCTCAGCACTGAAGAATTTAAGGCCAAGTTACAGTGAATGTATGGTACAATAATCATGGCCACTTCAGGTGAAGCTCCCTCACTGTCAAACTGGCAAATTAATGGTAGTCTAAGGTTACTAACAAAATTTATGTAAATACTGTAAACTTCAAGAAAAATTGAAAAAACACAACAATATCCCTCCAAATATATAATATCTCAAAAACACTAAATCATGACTTAGAAGCAGAGAGAAATCCAGAGAAATAATTGACCACACAGACCAATAGTATTTTTAGCACCAATGAAATTTCAAAGCACCCCCAAATTCAGAGAGCTTTATGGGAGGGAGCTGTGGTTACCAATTTTGCTATGTTGGTTAAAGTCCATTTAACAGTTTAAAACTAACAGTTCAGGTATTCATATTTAACATTTAAAGTAATATAGAATCTAATTTTACGGTTTGCTTAACATCTTTTGAAGCAAATTTTGGCAGCAAGTCGGAGGACCTATCAGTGGCAAGATTCAGAAAACCTTAAGTGCCCTCACCTTTTTAGTAGAGAGATGACAGCCTCCCTGGAACCAAGACAGCGGCTATGGTAGTGTGGTCTTAGATGGTAGTTGTGGTCTTGACATAGCTGTAGTCTTGGTCAGCTGGAATATAGTAATCACTATTAGCCACCCATTTTAACAATTTTAGTTTCTAAACCATTACTAACCTTGTTATAAATATTAAACATATTAGGCCTAACTAGTAACTACTTCTAAATCCAAAATTAATAATGCTAAAATTTAGTGCTGCCTACTTCCTCCCCTTTAACTGTCTACCTTCTACTTTTCCCCCATCCTTCCTGGCACATTACTCTTGCCACTTCAGGTGCCTCTACACAGTGTAGAAGCCTAATGGTTTCCTGATCCCAGAAAGCCTTGACAATGCCAGGTGGTAACCATATAACTGAATTACAAGTTATGTGTAGCCTCGTATGGTGCCTGTTAACTGGGCAGAGACTAATGTGACATACATCCAGGAAGGAACACACTTTTCCCAGTGCCTCTCGTGAGGAGCTGTCAACCTCAAGGAACATTTCACTGCAGGTGACAGCCATGCAAGGTTGTTTACTTGCCTGCAGCTGGTCTACTTGGCCTGTCTGGTTAATCAAGTTCTTGATCACTAATAAACTTGCTAAATGGAAACTAGATTGAGTTATAAAGTAAATCTGCCAACAAATCGTCTAGTGGGCATTATTCCGTAACTACAGTATATTCCTCTTCCAGAGCATGTTGTGATGAAGGATGAAAGTGAATGTCAAGGGCAGGGCTGAGGGGAAAAAAAAAAAAAGTGACCAGGGATAACAGACAATAGGGAGGTTGCCAGAGCTTGAGAATCATGGGGAGTCGCCATTAGCTGACCAAGGCCAATGCATGCAAGAATAGTGAAACCTTTATAAACTATATGAATTATACAGGATTAAGGATGGTCAGTGAGTTTGTGTGGGGGGAAACCTTACTTCCAGTATAAATTCATAGGTAAGTATTAACAGGTAAGGCTATTAAAATGTTTCCTATTATGCATTCATGATGTATATTATAGACTGGTAAAACTGTGACAACACTATACACCCAGGTGTGTGGGGGAGGCAGTGGCCCAATTAGTAGAGAGGTGGCCTGCAGTCCCGACGAACCCAGGTTCAAATCCGCGCTAGGGCAGGGAACAGTTTAAGGATTTGAATATCATTAAATCGGGCTTTACTGATCTACCAGAAGTCCCGCCCAATATGTCGTAAAACTACCCCTGCTAATACCAGTACACTAGTCCTGCATGAGACAGCCCTAGCATGTATTCAATATGGACGGTGGGTGTTAGCGCCGAAGTGGTGACATATGGAGGAGTATGGTATGTAGGAGACATGTGGTGGTGTATGGTATGTAGAAGGACTGTTGGGCCTTGATAGCAGGCTGTGAAGCCTATACCCAGAGTCGGACATAAAAAATAAATAAAAAATAAAGGTAAACGGGCATCCTCTACACAACAAATCGATACAAGAATGGGAAAATCTGACCCAAATTCAATGATGCCAGCAGGGTCAGTGAATCTAACCCTATTTTCCCCACAAGTTATGGACTCCACTATATAAGTTCACCATAATTTTTTTTTAATTTAGAGTATCCCCTACCCAAGCAATCCATTACCATCCCAATTGTAAAACATACCTGCCTTTATAGTAATAAGTGGTGGTGACCATCATCCACTCACTTGATGTAGTGCTGCCTACTTCTTCCTTAGCCTTTATTTTTTCTGTGCCTGCCCTCCTCTCTTCCTATTTCTCCCATCTTTCCTGTCACTTACTGCTTTTCTTTCCTTTACATGTGGCTTTACATTGAGTGACAAGCCAAATGGTTTCCTGTAAGCCAAGAAACCATTTACAACGCTGGGTGGTAACCATATAACCAAACCATACGTGCTCCCTACATGTCAAGTGGGTTGGTGGAGGGTTAGTGCCCCTCCCCGTAAAGTAACTCAAAGTCAAATGGCCACCCCTTACAGGATTATGGTGTTTGGCAATAGAAAGACTTATACTGTTGCTAGAACTTAGAAAATCCCTAAGCATGTAATGATTTCTGATATAGCCTATGCCTCTATAATAATGTAACTTCCCTATTAAAGGTTGCAAATCAATAGAAGGTAGGCTACTCTGCCATTATGGAAACTCCCACACCTTTCCCTTAGCATTTTTTTTTTTCTTTTGTGGCTGGTTAATATAACTTGGAAGTTATTTATGCAGAGTATGGAAATAATGGAAGGATTTATATAACAGGATTGTGAAGTAAAAAGAGTTACTTTGGAAAAGGTGTTAGCAAGTTCTGATTGATATCCTTTTGGAAGCTGTTTATGCAATGTATGGCAATACTTTATCAACAATTTATATGGCAAGGACAGTAACAAAAATTACTTAGGAAATGGTGTTATGGAGCTGATTAATATACTTTTGCAAGTTACTTATGCCAAGTATGGCAATACTGGAAGGATTTATATGGCAAGGGCAGAAATAAAACTACGGTACTTAGGAAAAGGTGTTTGGGAACTTCAACTTTCAATACAAGCTTTGCCACTTTGAAGATTAATTTACATGGCTAATTCTTGAGGTGAAGGATTAAAAGTTACCTATCTAGTTTAAGCTGAATAAATAGTTTAATGGTTCCCTACGTATCAAGTGGGTTGACAGAGGGTTTGTCCCCCTCCCCATAAAAACAAATGGCCACCTCTTATGCGATTATGGCGTCTGGCTATACTGTAGCTAAAAGGTTGGAATTATAAAATCATGGGTAAGAAAAATACATGGGAAGGGAATTAGCACTAAAAATCAGAGCTGTCAGTAAAACCTTAATTTAATGCACTGTACCCCTATATTCCAGAAATCATGTTTAAATGACACTACAAACCACTGGACTTAGTTCAGCTACAATGACCAGTCAAATGGGGTGTAATACATGTGTTTTATGCACTGAATGACAAGATGTGAAACAGACTGCAAAAGGGCAAAATTCTGGGCCAAGTTTGTGTGAACTGCATATAGTTTTCATTGGTAGGGCTAGTATATGCTGTCAAATGAAGCACAATACAATGTTTTTCTAAGTGCAACAGCAAGGATGCAAAATTAACTGCAAAAAGACAGAATTATGGGCCAAGTTTGTGTGAAATGGATAGTTTTCATTTTTAGTCCCAAAATATGCTGCCAAATGAGGCACATACAGTGCAGAACATTTTTTTCAAGTGCAGTGGCAAGGATGTGAAACTGCAAAAAGGCAGAACTATGGGCCAACACAAATGGGTATAGTTTTCAGGGCTAGAATATGCTGTCGTACTCATTTTAAAACGTGCCTGAAATCTGACCTCATTGTGTGGGAAAGGGGACCATATGATATACTGTAACTGATTTTCAACCATTGGATATAATTTTTTTTTTTCAACAATTGAATACATTTTTTACTACCAAGTCAGGCTCGCCCCCATTTATAGTGAGGTTTAAAATTCCCTGCTTCTTCCTTATTACTGGATAACCTGAAAAATAATTTGTTAGCTACAGCACAGCATCTGAAAATCTTGTTAGCTTTTCAAGTTAACTTCTTTCGATTTCAGTGAACCCAGTGGACTGCAGGCTAGCTTCCCTCCACTACCCTCCTTTCGGGGGATAGGGAGCACAACTAATAAAAACTACTGAACCATTGTTTTTATCCTATACTATCAATTTAGAATTTTAGATATTTAAATCAAACCATATTAAAATTCAGTGCTCCTTTTTTTTTTAATTATGGTTGTAAAAAACCAGCCTTAGATAGTGGCAATGAGTCTTGGTTACTAGCTATTACAATTTTTCATCTTTGATATACCATTAATACTAAATCATGGTAACAAGAAATATAAGTTTAAAGGGAAATAAGTCTCCTTGGTTGCTAGTCAAAACCCTTTAGTCAGCAAATGCTTTGGAAATTTAATGTAAAAATGAGTCCTTGGTTGCTACTCAAAACCCTCTTCTGCAAATAATGGTTACAGAAAATTTAATGAACAACCAAGTCTCCTTGGTTACTAGTCAAAATTGTCTCCAAACTGGAGTGAGCTAAAATTGTAAAAAGAAAAAAAATACTTAACTGGAAAGCCTTCATCCCCTGAATCCAAACCCACGTCCTCTTTGTCACGAATTCAAACTTCTTGGTCCCTTTAATTCAAACTCCCGTCTTCTTGGTCACTTGAATTCAAACCATCTTCTTGGCCGATTGAATTCAAACTTCTTGGTCTCTCAAATTCAAACTCCCGTCTTCTTGGTCACTTGAACTCACGTCTTCTTGGTCACGAACTCACGTCTTCTTGGTCACTTGAACTCACGTCTTCTTGGTCGCCTGAATTCAAACCAGTCTTGTTCGCTTGAATTCAAACACCCTTCTGGGTCGCATAAGTCCAAACCCTCATCATCTTGGAATTCAAATCCCTGTCTTCTTGGTACATTGAATTGAAACCCGTCTACATGGTCCCTTAAATTCAAACCTCCGTCGTCTTGGTCGCTTGAATCCAAACTCCCGTCTTCAGGGAATTTAAACCAGTCTTCGTGGTCCCTTTAATTAAAACCCCCCGTCTTGGCCGCTTGAATTCAAACTTCGTCGGTTGAAATTAGGCGCTGAAAAAAAAAAAAATGCCTTTATATTTGTAGATTAACCCATGAAAATCCACATTAACAAGCAAACCTAAAATTCAAAATCCCGTCCTTCAGTTTTATGCTTTCTACCATAGTATATACAATTTCTGGATAGCTTACTCTCTGAATTATGTTCTAATTATTAAAAATTGGTGAAAAACAAAACAGGCATTTCAAAAACTACCAAACTACGC
>JAGKTI010000792.1:27464-44281 GCA_018397915.1 Birgus latro | reverse complement strand
AATTTTCTTACAGTAATCATATTGACTGAAACGGCTACTTAAATATTATCCTCGCTACCTTCAGGCCATTATTATTTTTTTTTTTACTTCTAAACATGGATGACGTATTTTTAACTTATTTTTGGTAATGAGAGACTGACTGAGTGAGATGGAGGGGGAAAAGAAGAATAGGAGACCGAGGATGAGGTAGAGAAATGGAGCCCTTTGTGTCAACCCCCCGTCGGTTAAGGAAAACTCCCTAACACACTTCCTAAGCGATTTACTTTGCTTAACACGCCTTTCTGTCCTCTTCTGTGTTATATAAATCGCTCCAATATACTCTGCATAAACAACGTACAAAAGGGCATTAACCATCCATATCCAAAAATAAATCGCTAAGGAAAAGGTGTTAGGGGGCTTCCTTAACCGATAGGAATAAGGGCCAGACACAGCGGTATTCTCGTACGGATAAGGAACCTCCCTTACACCTCTTCCTTACCGATTTATTCTGACTCTACCCCGTTACTAATGTTGTGTTATGCATGCAACCTACGTCGATACTGAAAAGACATAAGAAGCAAACCAGGTGATATTTATGGGGAAGAAAATGCTAATGTCCAAGCAACTGTGTAACCGATGGAGAACAGCTTCCAAAATCCACTCAGACATGGGCATACAGAGCTGATCAACTCACCTATGAGGATCGTGGTCCCAAAAGATACTGTATATGACCTCAAAACTCATGAGGTTGGGAGAAAGGCGCACAAAACCTTTAAGAGGGAACGCCTGGAGACAGATCAGCCGACAGTCAAATTCCCTGATAAAATGGAGACACAGAACCTAAAGACGTTCCCCGACATCAAAAGACAGCCCCCTGGTGACAAAACTCAAGGGAAACAGATTGTCCTGAAGGCAGACCGACAGGGGCGTCCGCAGGATCTTTTGTAAGGGGGGAGGGGGCAAAATAAAAGAAATTATACATATATGTCCGGTTATAATATATAAAAATACACACACTCCAAATAGGCATAGGCATATACTTACATGAGTTACGTGACTGACATCAATTGCATAAAGTGACAGAATGCATGAAATATACATGACGACCGGGAAAGTCCCCAAAACACTTTGGATTTCCAAAGGGGGGCAACTGCCCCCCCCTCCCCCCCCCCCCCTCTGGACGCCCATGCAGACCGAGGCCTCTTTTGACATATAATCATAGTTGGTCAGAGTAGAGGAGTTGTCGACAACACTGCTACCCTCCATCTTGAGTGCTAAGCAGTGACAAGATAGTAATAGAATAACTAATAGTCACAAAGAAGTGTTTTGGAAAGGATGCAGAGCCGCAGCACCGTCTTTTCCTGCCCCCGTGCTACGTGAAATAAACTGCAATAAAACGAAAATCTAGGCCAAGTTGGGGTGAAAGAACTGTAGCAAAAATGACAGCGGGATTCAAATAAACTTACGATCAATCCTCTCTCGAAACTTAAGATTTTCAACTGCATCAAAAGCTAGACATAGGAAGTTTGTACATTATTCTTTTCTTGCTTTTCCCGTAAAATATACAGAAAAAATATGATGATGATTTTCCTCTCGCGGCTTTCTGAGAGAGAGAGAGAGAGAGAGAGAGAGAGAGAGAGAGAGAGAGAGAGAGAGAGAGAATTTCGAATCGGGGGTAAGCTACAGCCTTTATTAACCCCTTGACTCCGAGGACCCAGGGCCAGATCCAGGAATTTGGAAAAGAGGGGAAGGTTGATTCATATCGTTATCACAACTTAACCATGCAAACAGGAACTATTCTCACGGCCCCCATGAGAACAGTTCCGACCCCGTGAGAACAGTTCCGGCCACGCTAAAGCTAATTATTATTCTCCGATTTTATCCAATTTTAGAGGAAGGGCTGGTGGAGGGGTCATGAGCGAGCCAGTAAGGTTTGAACATAATAGGATAATGATCTGAATTACAAGTCTCACTCAATGTCGGCCTTGAAGTGTGGCCAGGGTCAGGAACGATTCGGCAAGACACAAGGAGGCGAGAAAGAGGAAAGAGAAGGCTGAGAGGAGGAGGGACGAGGAGTTGATAAGGAAGATGAAGGAGGCGGATGAACGGAGGAGGGCAGCGCAGAGGAGAGTGGAGGAGGAAAGGAATAGCAGGGAGAGCATGCTAGGGTTGTGCTCAGTGATAGAGGAGACGGCCACCGAGGAAAGCGTACGAGAACTGAAACGAAAACATAAAGAAGAGGTGGACCGTAAGAAGAGAGAAAACGAGTGTCGACAGGCAGAAGCGGCGAGGAGGAAGAAGGAGGCAGAAGGGAGGGCAAAGGTGGATAGAAAACCCTGGCTGTTAAAAAAAGGCAAAGAAAATGAATCCCCCCAAAGATTCGCAAAGCGGCTCGGAGACCAACTCACAAAACTGAGCTAAATCGAGCCTAAGTACGAGGCCAATAGATGTGAATGTAAATCACCGACTAACTCCTCTTCTCCTACATAAGGGTGATGATTCCTTCTCTCCCCTTCCTTGGGGGATCGAGAGGGAAATCCTACTGTACTTAAAAAGGAGGGGGTGGATGAACGGGTGACCTATCTGAAGGGAAGGGGGAGAAAAATCTTTCCCCTCCCAATAATGTAAACCGCTTGTTCCCCCTCCCTCTCCCTTTTCAACGCTTGGAGTGAGATGGAGGAGGAACAGGCGACTTTCCCGAAGAGAAGTGAGAAAAACTTACCCTCCTCCCCCACTGTCTCTTTTTCCTCACCCCTTCCCCTATCTCTAGTTAGGTGAGGGAAGGTTGAGGATAAAAAGATGTGAATGCTACCCCCATGTCTGTCTAGGGTTGTCTAGTACACCTTCAAAGGAGAGCTCTGCTTTGCTGTGGCGAAGGCCTAAAATTACCGTCTCTCCCTCTTGAATGCCTACTTGTAACAAGAGATTAACCCTAGAATATGATGCCAGTCACAAAGTGCTATATGAAAAGGCCTTAGCACTGTCACTTTTCGCCACTGAGGTACGTAAAATATGATAAAAAAGGGCGAAAATCTGGGCCAAGTTAGAGCAAGAAAAAAAAAAAAAAAAAAGCGTATAGTCAGGAACACTCATACTATTTATAACGCGGCTGTCACACGAGGTCCAAATTTGTCGTGGGCGTCCAATTTTTGCTGCCGCGAGAGTTTCGTGGACAGCCAAGAGCGGAACGCCTGTACTGCATTTGTTAAATGTCATTGTACCATGATTTTGCCATAAACCTACATAATGGCGGATCTCTGCTATAAGCCTTAGGAATCCACTATAAATTGTTATTTGCCGTAAGAGCTTTTTCGCCATAAGTATAAGCGACCTAGTTAAATTTGGTGGTGGAGGTGTCGTGAGGCCTATGAGTTGGCGTATGACTTATAAATAACATCATGACCGAAAGATAAAACATCCTCAAATCTCAGTGATTCAGAACTTGTCCAGATATACCGTTAAGATCGTGCTGGAATTGTATTTGTGACAGAATGAGGGACGTTATTAAGACCAACAGTGACTAACAAGGCACTCACCGGAACTGAAGTGATAACATTCCGCTACCTAGCCACTAGTAAAATGCGATAATTATGACATGGTTCCACCCAGGGTACTAGAATCTGTTTGCTTATTTTAGCATGGCTTCTTTTGAATTAAATATTACAGAATTCTGTCTCATGCCGTCTCCACCTATTGAAACTTCTCACATCCCTGTGGGAAGTGCATGTAGTCTGTGATTAGGTCCCTTCCTTCAAGGGTTACCTTTACCCATTTTTTAGCCTAATTGAGAACAGTGGGAAATGAACTGTTCTTTTTGAATTCAGCAATATGACAAATAAAAGAGAAAGTTCGTGTATTTGCTCCTTCTTTTGGCTTGGTTACTCCCTTCAAGAAATGAACTTTGTCTATATTTGGCTTAAAATAAGGTTATTGTTAAGGACAGTGGGCAGAAATGCTGACAGACAAAGGAGTCAGCAAAATCTCCATCCACTCACCCTCTCGTGAACTAAAGACTAAAAAAAGAAAGTGAAGAATCTTTGGTAGCGAAATTCGCCCCAGATTATGCATCGTACTTACTGATGGGGAACAGCTTGGTGGAAAAACGTCCATGTTGTTATGGGTAACAGAAATATCCGGGCCCCAAACCCGTCCGCCTCAAAACCGTCCTAGTTAGGTTATGTTGGATTATATTAGATTAGGTTAGCGTATTATAGGCATCAGGTTAGCCCAGGTTAGATCGGGTTAGGTGAAGTTAGATTAGTTTAACTTATTTAGGAAAGAACGACTGAGGACGGATTGACCTTGGGGCCGGATCGACCTGACATCGTTTTGTTTACTGGGAAAACACCGGCGAGAGGTATTTGTAGTATAGGGCACTTTCCTCCAGTGTCATTTACTAAGTAATGTAACTGCTGGCTGTATTAAGGCTAGTTGGAGAGAAGAGCTGACAAATAAATCCTCAATTATATTTTATAAAGAGAAAAAATTAGACATTAAGGAATTAAAATTTTATGACCACCCAGGGTTCTATACTGCTGTACAGATGTCACTCGAACACTAAAATTAAACTGGAGAGCAATGTATATTGGTGGAAATACGTATTGTGAATTATGTAACATAAACCAAAAAGAAACTCTTGAACATTTCTTAAAAAAACTGCAATGCTTTAAAAGATATAAGAAGTAAATATGATGTAGAAGACAGTTTAGAGAACATACTATTATTTACATATGCAAAAGAAGATGCAAATAAAAAATTCTACCATTACAAGAAATACCTCTATGAAGTATGGAACTATAGAAGACATTTTAAAACATTAAATAAAAAAAAAGAAAAAAATAGACAACGAACAGTTCAGTGCTGATTCAAAAGCTATATTGGGCGAATACCATCTGATCTGATCAGTGCTAAAATGAGGTAGCTCGGTTTCTTCAACCTCTAAGTTACTGTAAAGTTTTCCTTTCAGATGGATGGAGAGATTTTGATTGTGCTGGCAGTTCACTAGCTTTGAATGTTTTTAGAACCATGGTTGGGATCGCGGCAGCCATAAGTATACACTCACGGACTACAATTACGGCAGCCCTAACCTACACTCATGGACTACAATTACGGCAGCCGTAACCTGCACTCACGGACTACGGCTATGTCAGCCATAACCTAACCTAACCAAATCACCAAACAACTGCTAAATTCTAGCAGTTTAAGCTGAATTATAACAGTATTAATCTAACTTAACTGAATCTAACCTAACTTAACAACTCTAGGATTCATTATATGCATGAAAATTCTGTAAGTGCCGTAATCATAGTCCGTGAGTGTATGTGCATAATTACGGATGCTGTAATCCTAACCACATTGTTTTTAGAAACAGTGGGCCTCAGTTAAAGGAAAAGTGGGCACAAGCACCATGAGGCACTTTGCCACAGTGATCATGTACATAACATTGGTCATTGAGTCAATGGTGGGTTATTCACCCAATTATCCTGAGATGCAATGCCACCGTATCGAATCCTCGCTGGAGCAGGGAACAGTTTAAGGATTTGAATTTCATTAAATCAGGCTTTACTGATCTACCAGAAGACCCGCCGACATGTCGTAAAAATACCCCGCTAATACCAATACACCAGTCCTGTATGAGACAGCCCTAGCATGTATTCAATATGGACGGTGGGTGTTAGTGCCGAAGTGGTGACATGTAGAGGTGTATGGTATGTAGGAGGACGGCTGGGCCTTGATAGCAGGCTGTAAAGCCTATGCCCAGAGTTGGACATAAAAAAAAAAAAAATCATCCAGGTTACCACAGTTACCTTTCTTAGATGCCATCCTAGGTACTCAGTTTACTTACTGACTCACATGATGGGTGGACACATGAATCGAGTTATGCCATTTACAGTGGCCTATCTGCACAAGGATTTGAACCCTGGCACTAATGGCTGGCAGCTTTGCAGTTAGTAATGGTAACTACTCAGCCACCACGGCTTGATTTAGTGTCCACCCACTCCTCAGCACAGCATAATCTGTTCCATAGAAAGCTGCACTGTTACTGGCAAGATTAACTTCTATCTATCTATCCATCTATCGCCAGATGCCTCAATCCCGTAAAGGGGGGCCACAAACAAATCACCTCCATGTCACCCTGTTCAGTGCCATTTCACTGCTCTGCTCCCAGCTCACTCCTTCGTCTCTCATATACCTCTCGACTCATCCCTCCATCTCATCCTCACCCCTCCTTCACCTCACTTGCATACGCTCTCCTTGTCAGTCTCTCTCTCTCTCTCTCTCTCTCTCTCTCTCTCTCTCTCTCTCTCTCTCTCTCTCTCTCTCTCTCCACATGGCCAAACCACCTCAGTGTATATCTCCTAATGCTGTCTGTCACATCCACACCACAACGCTCCTTCACTTCCTCATTTGTCAGTCTGTCTATCCACACAACTACACACACCTCACTCAAATAACTTACAGTATTTCCACTGCTCTCAATCTTGACTTGTGTCCTTCCAACAAGGTCCAAGCCTCACTTCCATATATTAGAGTTTGTGTCACAGTGCTGTACTATTGTGCAGCGATTTTTTTTTTTTCTATGCCCACTTCAGTTCACCTTGAACTACAGGGGTTAATTTGTAGCGGTTGAAAAAAGGTTATTGCATTTACAGTATATGGGTTAGTGTTTACAGAAGAAATACTGGTTCCAGTTGCCTTTTTTTTTTTTTTTTAAATGCTGTAGCAACTGAATTTGTTATTTGTTTCACTTATTTACCTATTTAGGAGTTCCCTGGACAGAGGATTTCATGCCTGTATGTCTAGATTCTCTTGCTTTTCAGAAAACCAGTATTCTGCTGGTACAGATTTTGGTGGACTTCAGTGCTGCCTCGTAGTTAAAGATTATTTGCTGGTCACTCCATAATTTTTGAATTCTCTTTGCATTTGCTTTCAGGTTGCTTGAATGTGATGCTACGACTTATAACTCTTGATGCCACCAACACCATCCTCAAGTAAGTGCAATCATTAGTCATCCTTCTTTGATTGGTAATTTTTTTTCTGTGGCCCATATGCTATATATCAGATAGCAGTTATTCATGAGGCAGTTGATTTCATATGAATCTTACTCATATAGGGCAGCTCTAAGGTTCTCTCTCTCTCTTCTTGAAAGTGCCCCATATAGAGTAATGATTGGATGTTTGAACTTAACAGTTAGTTACTTTATTGTTTTACTAATACAGTATCCATATTTTTGGTAACAGGTTCCGGAAGCCTCCAGTTGAACAGTATGCAGCCACTGGGAAACTGTATGGTTTAAACCCTGATGTGCAAAGCCTTAACCAGGCCTTTAGGTATGCCATATTGTACTGTAGTTCTGTATGTAATGTGTAGTGCAGTAAATCATGTTTTTAAGTCAACTCTTTGATGTGCTTATTCTGTCTTGAGTCCACTGTGAATTACAGAATTTTGTACTTTATTATATTTACCCTCACCCTTCCCTAGGGTGGGAAAGGAGGTCCAGATGATGATGATGATATATTTATAGTTGATGATGCTTGGCCCTTGAGGTGGAGTGAAAATAATGAGTTTGAATGCTGTGTAAATATGTGGCTCATTTCATAGGAAGTGCTGCCCATTTTTATGCTTTCTCTTTCCTGGTCTCTGGACCTTATCTCTTTCCATTTTAATAGGAATAAGGGTCAGGATAATGATTTTAATGGTGATGATGATGATTATGATGGCTGCATGCTGATGATGCTATGTTGTTGGTTGTGGTGATATGGTGATGATTATGACAATATGACAATGACAAGATGAAGATAATATTCCCAGTCAGCTGTCGAAAGTAACACTGCCTTTGCAACCCAGAAAGCCATAGGAGTTTATTTTTACATCTTTACCCTCATATGTCAGTCTGTTGGCTCTCAGAGTGCACTGCTTGTCATCTGTAAGTGGCAGTGAGTGAGTATTGTTAGAAATGAATTATGAGCTTGCATTTCTAGGTTTTATATGGCTGGCTGTTTCATTTGTTTGCTTTTTTCTATCTGTCTGTCTGTTGCCAGATGCCATAATCCTGTAAGGGGTGGCCATTTGACTTTGAGTTATTTATTTCACGGGGATGGGCACTAACTCTCCATCAACCTGCTTGTTGACACGTAGGGAGCATGTATGGTTTGGTTATATGGTTACCACCCAGCGTTGTAAATGGTTTCTTGGCTTACAGGAAACCATTTGGCTTGTACTTTTCACCTTTCAGTCTGTTTGCCAGAAAAGTGGTACAGTCAGACATCACTTAGAAGTCGAGGATATGTGCAGGCCAAATGCTACTTTACGTGAAGCAACTATAAGTTAGACATGCTTCATGTCTAGCTTATAGTTGTTTCAGGTTCATGGTTGTTGGGATAAAACAACAAAAAATGTTCATAGCTATCTGACATAAAAGCAACTTTATAAGGAATCATAAAATTTTTTACAGTTACTAGGATTATTATAGCAGCAATAGATTCCATTTGTTTTTATAAAGTTTCAGTAATTGGAGTATTTGATATGTGTAGGGATGCTCTACTTACAGGACCGGATCTGGTGCTTTGGGAAAGGAGGTGCATGATTCGTAGCTTGATATGCTTCAAGTTTGAATTCATTTTGACTCATTATCATATACTTCAAACTGTATAACCAAATCTCAGCATTCATTGATATGATTCTATAATAACATTTATACAAGATATTTTTTGCAAATATTTTAGTAAACAACAATGTTGTAATATTAATCATTTGTCTGCAGAAGGTAGGCAGGCCCCCCCCTCCCATGAAATCCATGCTTGTACTTATGTTTAATTTATTTTGCAGACTTACTTTCAAGAAATTAGAACAAGAATCCCCCAATTTTGGTTCAGAAGGTCTTGGGTGGGAGAAGTGGTGGCTGTCTTTGGTGTCAGGTACATTCAAAGGAGCTAACTGCATTGCAGATGAAGCCACATTAAACCTAGTGGGAAGTCACCTCATCAAGCATTTTTCAAGTGCAGCTGCGTATGAACTTCATGAGGGAACTGTACTGCTGTTGAAACGGATATCCGAGTATCCTGTGAAAGTTGGCATCATCTCAAACACTGATGAACGATTGGAGAGGATTCTGGTTCATCTAGGAATCAGGCACTACTTTGATTTTATTCTCACCTCATTTTCTGCCAAAGTCTCCAAACCAGATCCAAGAATATTCCAAAGGGCTCTGACTCTTGCAGGCAGCCATGTGGATCCATCAGCTGCATTACATATTGGAGATGACCTGAAGAAGGACTATTTAGGTGCCAAATCATGTGGGTGGAATAGCATCTTAGTGTCAGCTAATTGTCAGAGGGAGTGTGAGGACTCTGGTATTGAATATGATGGAGCCTTTATGTTCAAAAGCTTAAAAGAGCTCTTGCCCGTACTTGAAATATATAAATTTGAAGGAGACGTCAGTTCTAAGTAACCTCTATATGTTAAAGCCTCTTGTGTCCAAAAGCTTAATAGAACTCATGCCTGGGAACTTACAGATTTGGAGGAGAGATCATTTCTAAGTTGCCTCAGCATTTATAACACCTGATAATTATTTCAGAAGATAAATTTTGCAGTCATGTAAAATCTGAGCATAGAGTATAGCAATTTTGTTATTGTTTAATATCTCAGCATAAAATACACTAATTTAGTTTATCTTGTGTGATCTGAGCATAGCGTTCAGTAGTTAAAAAATGTTTATTGTATCTCTTGTAACAAACAATAGCCGTGTGATGAGACTGTTATCACGGACTACAATTAGCCTTCATAAGCGCTCCTTACTGACTTACTGGTTTAAAAGAGGAGTGATGACCAACTTAGTATTAAAATCATGGGAGTCTTTAGGATATGAGAATAAAGCTTATAGAGAAATGAGAAAGACATATGAAGATACCAATTTCAGTGTAATTAGTAGTATAAGTAAGCATCAGAAGTTCAAGAATCTTTCAGCATTAGAGGAAGGACAGAGGGAGCTCCAAAAACATTCACATGCAGATGAGAAAGACAACAAAGAGAAGACATGGGGAAAGTGGACATTTTCTTCACTGCTTGCACTCTCCCTGTTTGGTTCTAAGGCGGAAGGGGAGGCAGAGAAAAAAGAATCTGAATTGATTGTCATGATCAAGAGAGGAATTTTAGCATTAAAGGTAAGATTTATATTTCTACTTTATTGAAAATCCATACCATAGCCCTTTCACCATGAAATTTCTAACCTAAGTTGAGTACAGTCATTTAAGACCAGCAAGAATTAGAAGATCCGGGGATACCATGAATATAAAAGAATAGACCTCATACTTAAATGGTTACTGTGAGATCAAAAAATGATCACTTCAGGTCAGAAGAGGAAGTGGTTTACATATCAGTATTTGGAAATATAGGATGTATAGTTTGGAGATTAAGTGAACCCTGTGTAAATTAATTGTACTTTTGACACAGGTACAGTATAGGGAGTGTTCATGCATTTCTTTTTGTATTTGGATACTAATAATGGGTAGTACCCCCACACATCTAAAAAATTAAGTACAGTATACTAGTCAGAAGTCTCAACCTCCTCTGTTTGATGGTCCCTTCCTTCTTTAAGTCTGGCTTCCAAACTGATTATTTTGTGTACCTGAGGGGAATTGCTTGTAATAAAGGGATCATATAAGCTGCATCTAACCTCACCAGTTTGAAAAGTTTATTCTAAACTTAGTCAAGTTGGCTGGTTGTAGTAAGAATAAAGTAGCTATAAATGACTTTTTTGTAATGAGGGAGTTATCATCAGAATGAACTTATTATTTAAATGGGGTGTGGTTTTAGATAATATGAGGAACTCGGCTGGTTACTTAGACTGTATTTTATTTGAAACCAAGGATTTTGGTAGCATAATAGACAGTGAGACAGAGGGATGGAACTTAAAGAGGGAGGGAAACCAAATGGCAGAGGACAGGGTGGCGTGGAGGCAATTTGTTTGTGGCCACCCCAAACAGGATTAAGGCATCTGGCAGTAGGTAGATAATATACAATGAATATTGACTTTACACTCCTTTTTCTGTCTTTCTTTCATTCTTTCCCCTTTCCTTCTGCCTATGGATGAATCTACACTGAGTGACAAGCCAAATGGTTTCCTGTGCAGCAGGAAATCATTTACTATGCTGGATGGTAGCCATATAATCAAATTTTGGCGCCTGGTGGTTTATTGAGTAATTACGGAACTCCAGTCGGATTGAGCCAGTGAAGGTTCATATCCAAGGGGTGTTTGGGGTTTATTGCTCACATAATATCACTCAGGGATGAGTGAGGCTTGTCACTTTCATCTTAAATGTCAGGACCAAGGTGCCTAGCCCTGGGTTCCTACTCTCCTCATGGGGCAGTGTAGGATTAGATGATGGATGAATACTCATATACAAAGCAACTATTGTATTTTTTTATTACATACACCATCTATCATATTTATGTTTGCAGTGTCATGATTTACTACATAAACTGATACCTGAGTTCCTTTTATTGACAACGAACTTTCAACAGAATGGTGAGCTGAATAAAGCTGAGCAACTACTTCATGTTGCTCTCAAGACTGCCCAGGAAAGTGGTAATGAGCAGGCTGTCACATACATCTTTGACCTTTTAGCAAATCTTGCTTATCAAAGAGATGAATATTCCAAAGCTGAGAAGCTTTTCAAAGATGTGCTTAAGCGTATGCTAGCAGGTAAGGAAGGCTATTTAAGATTTCTCATATTAAGCTTTGGGTATTGTATTGCACAAAATTTAGTTATTGCCTGAGATGGAAGTTAATAGGGCTAGAAACTGAAAGGGGAGAAAAGTAGTTAGATGAAGTATGTATGGAGAAGCACATGAGAAGGTTTTTTTTTTTAATGGATTGATTGGCAGTTGTACGTTCAGTGCATCTGTAAAGAAAAATACTGTAGTAGTTGGTCGTAGTTGTAGACGTAGTAGTGGTAATAGTGGTAGTAGTTGTAAAGTAGTAGTAGTAGCCCAAGAGGCATCTGAAACATGAACGTGGTAGACTGTAGACTGCAGTTGCTTTTTTCTAGCTGTTAGCCATCCCTGTCCCTGGGTAGGAATGGAGCTGAAAGAAGTTTGTATAATGGGGCAGCAGAGTTGTCCAGTTATATTGGAGCTACTTCATAAAGGCATCTCTTTCCAGCACCAACAATACCGTAAAAAGGAAATGTGTGAAGATGATTAGGTGTGCAAGACAGAATCAGGATTCCAGGGGCTTGAATGATGTTTGGATAATTGCTTGACCCATATCACTGTTGATATTTTTCCCACATTTATACTGGGTACTTCCGTTTTCTTTGTTTCTGGATTATTATACAGTAACATCAGTTTAATCAGTTAAGACAAATCCTAACAGTTAAAGGGTTTGTAGACAAATGGTCTGTAATTTAGTGTGGACATAATACCAAAAAGAGCTTAATAAAAGGGAGGACATAACAGGAATTGCTGTACTAATCAATGATGTTGTTCACAGGTGGCATGGAAACAAATGACAATGCTATTGTGGAGATCAGCTTAAAGTTGGCGAGTGTATACGCTTCCATGTCAGATTATGAGAAGGCCGTTCAGGGTTTTCAGTTTTGTATTGCCACCCAAGAAGAGAAGATTGAAAAATATGGCGAGCAGAATTTAGATGAAGACACATTACTGCTGTGGGCAATGAGCATGGACTGGTATGCACGTTTCCTGTTGAATATCCACAAATTTGACTTGGCCAAAAAGCACTTTATCAAAGCTTATGAGATGAGCTTGCGTGTCAATGGTTTTGGTCATGAGCAGACTGCAGTTTTATTAAATGACATTGGTTCAGTGTGTTCTCTGCAGAAGGATTATGCGGAAGCTGTACAATATTTTGAAAAAGCCATTGCATCAGCTAGGGAATCAAAGAGTGTAGACATTGGTTCATTTTATGTCAATCTAGGAACTGTTTATATGCAACAGAATTTACTGGGTGAGGCTGAGAGATGCTGCCGAGAGGGGTTAGTATTGTCAAAAAAGGTAAAAAATAACGATGCTATGGAGGAGGCCGAGATATGCCTAGAAGCAATTAAAAAGCATAAGGCAGGTATGTAGCTGCTTGTATTTATTAACTTCTTCACTACATGGATGTCTGTTGTATTTGATTCATGCTATCTCCATATGCTTTTACTAATTTTTTAAGAGACTCTTAGAACTGGAGGGTTTAGATACAGCCTTATTACCCATTCTATACTACAGAGTCTTCTTTAGTTGAATATAATTACCTGGAGATTGCAAGGAGAAATGGTGTCCTCAGGCTGAAGGGGTTAAGAAGCTGTTTCTCTGTACAAGCCTAATACTGTTCTGAAGTACTGTGGTTTAAGGGTACCAATTGAGTTGATTGTTATGTGATATGCACTTTTTCATATCCCCAAGATTTTCCCCTGCTATGTGATACCACCAGGGAAATCGGCCGGTCATCTGCCATTAACCCTTTCAACCTGATGATATATTATTTTTCTTTGATTCTTGCCACCTCTAGATTATTTTATTTAGCTTAGGAGAGACCCTTGAATTGGAGAGGTTAGATAAATTCTTCATTCAACCTTCCGTACAAGAGGTCTCCAGCAAACTAAGTAAAGTAAATACATGTAATCAGGAAATTGTAAGAAGAAAATAATATGAATGTCATTGTAGCGAAGGGGTATGGTCTGAACTGATCACCGAGCCTTGGGCCCCTATACCTTGAAGGGGGTAATGTGGCATTGGTTGCTACTTTGATCAATAATCTAGTGTGATCTTGACATGTTATTGGACAAAAGTGTTCCTAATATTTGGCATCCTCTACTTCTCTCTTTTCACTTCTTGCTATTTTTTTTTTTTTCTAAATTCAGAGAGAATTATAATGTTTTTCTGCCCATACATGATTCTCTTTGATATGATACACAAGGAAGTAAAGTTATGGACAGGCTCAAAATGTGAAGCAGTTGCATAGGAATTATAGGTAATATTTTGTCCTTGATTCTATATAGCTACTTGTAACTTGATTAGTAGTTGACGTTTTGGTATCTTTTTGAAAAATATTATCATTATGCCATGATCAAGACTAATTCATTGTGATATATTTGCTATCTGTATACAAAAATTAGTCCCCTTTTCCTTCATATTTTGTTATCTGTGTATGAAAGTAGTTATTTAAGGTTGTCATTATCATATGTTAAATGCAGCATATAGACCTGGTATTTGCAGGTTGACAGGTAGTCCCATATTGCTCTTTTCAGGCTTAGTAAGGCCTGAGGTTAGGTTACTACAGTCCAGATCATTCAAGCCATAGGAGACCACCCTTTATGCCAAGCAGAGTTTACTGATTGAGAATGTTTGTGTTTTAAAAAATTTGCCTGAGGTTTTTTTTTAAAGTAAATGCTGCCAGGGAATTGGGTGGTCTCATACAGTTTAAATGACCCATAGAGAGGAGGAAAGAGAGGAGAGGAAGAAGTGAGGAAAAGAGAGAAGTGGATAGGGGGGAGAAGAAAAATGAGGAGGTAAGAAAAATTAGAAGAGAAATCGGTTATACTACTATTGCAGAGAATGAAAAGGAGGCGGAGGAAAGATTTAAGAAGTGGAGAGATGGTATGGGGTACAAGGGCTTAAGGGTAAATGCAGATAAAACAAAAGTGATGATATCCAGGGTTGGTGGCGGTACAATCAGAGGAGAGGGAGAGTGGCCATGTGCAGTTTGCCACAAGGGTGTGGGAAGTAATTTCATCTTGTGTAGTGTTTGTGATACATGGGTGCACAAGAGATGTAGTGGTATTAGAGGTAGACTGCGAGATGATGCTGATTTCATGTGTGCGGCATGTCGGGGAGAGCAGGTGGAGATTGTTAGGCGTGAGAGGGTTGAACTTGCAGGTGAGTCTCTTGAGTGTGTGGAGGAGTTTTGCTATTTGGGAGACATGTTATGTGCCGGAGGTGAGGCTGGAGTTAGCTCGGTTGCTAGGGTGAGAAGTGGTTGGAAGAAGTTCAGGGAGCTGTTGCCTCTCCTGACATTGAGAGGACTCTCCTTACGTGCTAAGGGGTCTTTGTATGCAGCATGTGGTAGGAGTGTGATGCTGTTTGGTAGTGAGACCTGGGCAGTAAAGGAAGAGGATATTCGCAGGTTTAAACGTACAGAAATGACAATGATTAGGTGGATGTGTAGTGCGTCCCTACGTGCAAGGCCTGCGGGGGCTGGGTTTATGATGGAAGAGTTGAGAGGTAGGATGGGACTGGAGTGTATTGGTGTTGTGATGATGAGAGGTAGGCTGAGGTGGTTTGGACATGTGGAGAGGATGGGGGATGATAATTGGGTACAGAGGGTGAGAGGTGTTAATACTGGGGGAGGGGTTGGGAGGGGTAGACCGAGAAAGACATGGGACGAGGTCATTAAGTGTGACTTAAGGGTTAAGGGACTGAACAGGGAGGCTGTCAGGGATCGAGCAGCGTGGAGAGCCGCCATTAGGTGACCAACGCCGATGCATGCAAGCATGTTGGAGCCTTCAAAATGAAAACGAAAACGAACGAAACCTTACCCCTGAGTCCTCTTATACTCCAGGTCCTCGTATCCCTTGGGCCCTTCTAGGCCTGAAATAGAGTAGTGAGAGATAGACTGCTACCATTGCTATTTTATTTTTATCTACTTTCTTCATTTGGTAAGATTTGAGTGCCATTTCCTGAAAGTTTTCTTTGCAGCTATGTACCTAAGTGTTAAATACATAGTATAGTGGCTTGGTTCAGAATCCTTTGATAGATAATAATTTTTGTATTTAGGCTGTTTTTTAAATGCTAAGTAGTTCACAGGTCATCATTGCTGTGGAATATACAAGTAATTATAACTTTTTACAAACTTTTTTTTTAGAAAGATTGGATCTAGTTGATAGTCAAAATATTGTGAGCATCATACAATGAGCTTAGAACATAAGCTTTAAAATCTTATCATGCTTTGACCTACTAAACCCTTTAGTCTGAAGATTCTTTCCATAATTGAAAAAATATTGTTCTGTATAGCATGATAATAAACTAGAGAAGATATCAGGTTGAAGGGATAAATGGGCTTCTGATATTAACTTTACTAATAAGAGTTTCTAAATGTCCTCTGGCGGAACAAGTTAATGTGCATCTGATATGAACTAAAAGCAATCTATAATAGGCTAATTTGAGTTTCATTTCATTGTAAAACAGTTTTTTTTTTTTAACAAATTGTCAGGTTGCTTCTAATTGCATAATGTATTGGTGTTTAAACCAGTGGAGACTTTATGATTGATACCAATCTTAGGCCATTTTGAGTTCATGTTGTATTTTTTTTTTTTTAATCATCATTTTAACTTTTCACTTATTTAAGAAAAAAAATCATGTCATTTGTATCTGGTGTTTTTAGTCATTGTTGAGGATCAGTATTGTTCACTTGATTCATATAAGGTTTGTGAATTCACTTGTAGAAATTTTGACATGTGCTATGATGATTATCGGGTATTGTGTATAGAGCCTGGTGGTATAGTGATTAGATTGACCCAGTTGGAGTGCTAACCATGAGAGCCACAGGAATACAATCCAAAAAGGTGACTGGAGGTTTTTCGATCATATAATGTCATTGAGGGAAGTTGGTTGGTCATCTGCCCTTGTCTTGGATGTCGATAGCCTTAACTGCTACCGTTACTATAGAGAGAGCTCACACACACACACACACACACACACACACACACACACACACACACACACACACACACACACACACACACACACACACACACACACAGACACACACACACACACACACACAGACACACACACAGACACACAAACAGACACACACACAGACACACACA
>JAGKTI010000792.1:13475-23586 GCA_018397915.1 Birgus latro | reverse complement strand
ACACAACTGTAAAAATTTGTCTGACTGGCTGGTTGCTTGCTCTTCTCCATCCTTGTCTGTTTCTAGTTGATTCGAGTACTTTGTGGCCGTACTGGGCCTCTGTGCACTAGCTCTTGCACAGGGCTGTCAGGCCCCGCCCTCAAATCTATTCATTTGCAGCTACACAAGTTCAGTTTTAGTATCTTCCAATTGCAACAGAATGGCTGAATTTATGGGGAATATTTACACAGTCGAATGTACAATTTTGCACCAGTGCCAGCAGTAGCAAATTATATTCTTAAACAATATTTAAATTTCAAGTGCTGTAATTGTGTGAGATGACTGGTGTTCAGTGATATTTGTTTTCCCCCCTACCTGGGAGAAGTTGTTTCAGTTACACGTGTGGCTCAGAAACTGTGCTTGTGCTTGCAATAATTTTTGCACCATTGCACACAGAATTGTGTAATGATGCCAGTGATGTACATTATGTTGGAGGAAACAATTTGTGTGATATTTGACTGTTCAAATGAGGGCCATTTTTCAACTGCACCTCCTTCTGATTGAAACTGATGAATAGCTGCTTCAGCATCAGACCGCCTGCTCTTGATACATTCCATGTAATGTAAAGCCAATGGGGACAATTGTTAGGGGTCAAAACACCCCTTTGGAAACTATCAATCAGCATGAAATTGAAATGGGCCCATATGTGACCTAATTGCAGCCATCTTGCCAAGTTTCACTACAGTCCTTTCCCCCCAGTTTTGGCTTCAGTACACAGACTGACAGACACATGTCTATGATTAAAGTATGTTAAATAGTGCCATACCATTTCTGAGTGTGTTTTTTGTAATTTGTGGACATGTATTTGGCCATCCTACTGCTGGTGTTTGACAAACATCTTTTGTCTACTAGCTATACATTCTTAGTCTACCATGCATTGTTACTGGGGCATTATCTTCAGCCATGCTAAGTAAAGATGATGAAGTAGCTTTACAACTTACAGCAGCCTCTGATCTCCTTTCACTGGTTGATTTGTAGTTACTGGCATATGTCTGGCTTCCATAGCATAAGACTGGAACATATTTTAGGTGGCATGTGAGGCTTTATAGCACCTCTTCCTTAGCAATTTATTTTGCACATTCGTTTTCGTTTTCGTTTTCGTTTTCGAAACGATTTTGCACATTACACTTTTTTATTCTTTTTTTGTGCCATTTATACTGTTTTGGTGTCAGTATCAAGAAAATTTATGTTAATGCAAGGAGCCTGCCTGTGGTGGCGCTGTACACCCTGTGTGGAGCAGCTGCTGTGTCCACGTGGGAGCCAAACCTCATATATCATCGCATCGTGCCATTGGAAGGCCCTTGGAATATCCCTGATGAGGCACTGTCTGTCACAAGGGGATGCTGGATCCCTATGTTGTGTATATGTAGGATGGCCTCACAGAAGCAGTTGCATACCTGTGTTCAACAAATCTGCTTGGCCAGTCTGGGGTTAAGCAGGAACAACAACAACAATGGCAGTAACATGACAGAAGATACTGAGGTGTAATGTACAGAATACCGTATATCGCTAAGAAAGAGATGTTACTAAATTTATAAAGCCACTTACAATATGATCCACAGTTTTTAGTGTCACATGTAAGCGGGTTATTATTTGTTATTGTAATATAGCAGTTAGTAGGTGGATGGTGGCCATTGGCCGTGGGAGGTACTTCCCAAAGAGTGAAATGTGGCTACAAACCACACAATCATCACTTTTAGACAGGACTCTGCAAAGACTTACACAGTTGCAAATGTTAATACACTTCTTAGATTTGGCTGGTTTTGGCGCTTGTTTAGCTTCCATTCCATAGAAAGCATTAGCCGTGCAATGGCCAGCCTCAAAACAGGGATTCCGTCAGAGGAAGCATGACATCGTTTATATGTTTTAATTGTTTATTGTGATTTGTTTCTCAGTAGTACAGTGACAGTTGTGATTGGAGGAAGCTGTACACAAACATACCATGATTCAAATCCAGGTGGCTGGAGGTTTTTTTTATCTTGTAGGCCATCATGCTACCAGGGACATAGGGTAGTGTCCTGTGGCTCATATTACTGTATCATTACTATTTTAGACTAGTCTTGGCCTAAAGAGTAATAAATCCTTTTTTTTTTTTTACCTCCAAGCTATTCTCCCCTGTTATATAAAACTCTTTGTTCTGAATCACAGCAGCTTAGACAATGCCTGAGATAAGTCTGAATAGACATTGTATATAAAGGTATACTTGTTAATTATTTCTTAATATGAAAAGTATATAACTGTGAGTCATTAATTTAATTCTGTACTTTCCTCCTAATTTATTAAATATGTTTGGCCAGTTGTGCCTGATTCATATGCCTAAGATAATTACTTAATTTGTATTGTAGAGTTAAATGTGATAGTAATAACTTTTAGTGTAATAATGACTCCATTGTATTCTTACTACTGCCAGATATTTTTATTCAGCTTAGGAAAAATTTCTCAGGAAACCATTTACTACACTGGGTGATAACCATATAACCGAGGTTTTTGGCTGGGTCAGGTGCCTCCCAGATTCTTCCATCTAAAATCACTAAATCATGGCAGACATTTTGGAGAGCCTCGGAGGGCCCAATACCTGCCCAGGGCCCTAACCAAATGGACAGATTTGCATGGCCATGTGGAATGTGAGAGGTGTGAATGAGGACACCAAGAGGGTGAAAGTAGTGAATGTGTTCAAGAGTGCGAGATATGCTGTGAAGGCATTGTGTGAAACAAAGATGAAAGGGTGTGAAGTGGAGGAATGGGAGGGGGTAAAATGTGTAAGGTCAGGCATGAATGGGCAAGGAAGATGCAAGGAAGAAGCTGCTCTGTTGATGAATGAAGTGTGGCAGAGTGGAATGAGAGACTACAAATGTGTCAGCTCAAGATGTATGTATGTCAAGTTCAAGTTTGAGAATGTGAAAGTGTCAGTGATTGTAGGATATGCACCTTGTGATGACAGGAGTGAGATAGAGAGACAGGTTCTCGGATAAGCTGGATGTAGTAGGAGGAGAAATGCCCAGGAATTATAAAGTGTTTGTAATGGGTTACATGAATGGGAGAGTAAGTGACTGGTCCTGTGAATGATATAATGGGTAATAGTGGAGTACCAGGAGAGAATGATAATGGGAAGCAACTGAAGGGCATGTGTCAGGAAAGGAGGTTATGTACTTGTAATTCTCGTTTAAAACACAAAGATGCACATGAATATACATGGTATAAAGGGAATGGAGATCGTGTTGAAAGAAGCCTGATTGATTACGTGCTCGTAGAGAAATCAATGCTAGGAAGTGTTACTGATATGAGGGCTGTGAAAGGACGATGTGGAGGTTTGTCAGATCATATGATTGCAGTATGCAAGATTAAGCTGAGAGGAGTTAGGTAGACCAAAAGAGAGAGGAGCAGTCAGGGAAAGAGCCTGAAAGTCGAGAACCTGAGGATCAAAGAAATGGCAGATGAATACAGGGCCAAAGTAGGGGAGGAGTTAGAATCAGTGAATTGGAATGAAATGGATGTGGACAACTTGTGGAATGCATATAGGGGCTGCATAGTTAGGAATGCTAAAGCAGTGTGTGGTGTGGCAAGAGTAACAACAAAGAAGAAAGGTACAGGATGGTGGGATGAAGAGGTTAAGAGAGCAGTGGAGGAAAATTGAAGAAGTGGGTAGAGTCGATACAGGACAACTGGGTGTGGAGGGTGAGAGGTGTGAATGGTGAAGTCTCATTATCTTCTCTTGGTATCTATTGTCTGGTGCTTAAGGTAAATACTTAGGGTAGAATTGTGAGAGGCAGACTGAGAAAGACTTGGGGCAAGATCATAGAGTGTGGCCTTAGGGATAAGGGACTGAAAGAATGATGACTAGAAATCAAACAGTGTGGAGAGCCACCATTGTGTGACCAAGGCCATCACATGCAATCTTGTTGGAGAATTTCTAAATGAATGAACAAATGAGATGGATGTCTTCTTGTAATGGCACCTAAAAAGTCAGGCAACTCTGCTGCCCGATTATATAAATGTCCCTTAACTCCATCCGTATCCCTCAAAAGGAGAATAGTGAACTGCAGGAGAAGGGCAACTTGAGCATGCAGTCCACTGAGTTCATGTTCAGATGAACCTGGGGTCACAACAGCAACAACACTGATATTACACTGCAACTCTCCTAACAGTCAAAGAAATCCCATTGTGGACATTTGACAACATTTCAGTGAACATACACAATGACCAAAGATCCCAAGATCAACATGAGTAACTATGGCAATACTTTGCATAGGTCATCATCCTTCCCTAAACCAATGATCATTATCCTGACCTCTTTTTCACATCAAAGGATGGGTTGAAGTAGGGTCCAGAAAGCAAATAGACACCATGATACAGAGTGAGTCATCAACAGTATGGTCAGTGGAGTGGATTAGGCACTCATTCACACTGTTTTAGCCTCAGCATCCTTTTTCTACCTCACAGGCTTAGCTATCTGCAATTAATATTTTTGGTATTTTTTTTTATGTGCTTCACTTTACCAGCCAGGTGGTCAGTACAGACATGAAATAAAATAAATGCCCAGTCTAGTATACCAGTTCCATACAGACAGCATTGAACATGTTACTCCACTGTTCAGACTTCACTCAGCAAAGCCGTATCAGTAATATAACATCACTGAAAGATATTGTTTTTTTTTTTTTTAGGAAGCTGCATGGTTACCATAAAAGGAATCTTGAGGCAATTAAAAAAAATTAAGGACAGGACTACTTTATTATTACAGTATTTGGCTCATTCACGCATATCATTACAGCATGTGCATTTTAACTCCTTCACTCCACTGATGTACTTTATTATGTTAATCTTCTTACCTACAGGCAATTTGCTTTAGCACACTGGGAGAAATGAGATTTTGAAGAGGTTAATGGAGACATTTTCTAAACCAGTCACAGCAGATGATCTCTCCAAAGTATAACAAAGTCCTCTGGAGGTAGTAAGAATTAAACTGTAATTGTGCATTTTGGTTGAAGATAATATTCAAATCCTTCTCTTACATATTCTGGACTACAGGAGCCAAGTCTAGGGGTTATATAGTTTGGAGGGGATAATAAAGGTAAATAATTACAATATATTCAGATCAAGGTAGTTATGGGGAGTTTTACCAGTGACTTAAATTCTCTGGAGCACAAGACAGATGTTGTGAAAATGCATTAGTAAAGAAAGGTTATTTTCAAGTAATATATGTTTGAAAGCAAATTTTCGTATTTTGCATTGCTATCGAAGTACAGAAGAGTGAGTTCAACATTTTAGTTGTCTGGTAATCTCTTCATTATGGTGTTGTTTCCTTTCATTCATGCTACCTCTAGATTATGCTTATTTTTAAATTGGGGAAACTCAGGAAAGTGATGAGGTTAGAAAAAATCTCATTTAACTTCCTCCACTATGATGGGTCTCCCCAATTCTAAAAAATGTCATCTAGTATAAAATATGTAGTGGAAAATATATCCTCTGGTTAACTGGGTTAAATGATCAAGGCTGGAACAATGAAACATACAGCGGTTGCCCCCACGTCATTCACCAGCTTCCAGGTTATAATCACAGACACCTGTCGACAAGAGACAGTTACAGTAAGTTTTCGTTATAAGTTTCCTTTCTTGACATTCTTTATTGCTGTTAATTTCATGGTAGATTACAGATAAATTATCTTACAACTCATTGCTGCCTAGGTAGGTTCCACTAGTTTCTCCAAGTTTTTAGTACAGTACTGTACTCTTAAGAAATTGTATATTGTTGAATGTGTAGCTGGGCATTCAGGAAGAACTATTAGTGTATATATAGCATAAATGGCTTATTCATCCTTCTTCAGTGCTGTAGCCAAGCCTAGGGTTCCTTTATAGTACACTGAAGTAAGCAGAACTCTTAGGAAACATTATCTCAGAGAAGTTGTTGTTGGTGTTGCTGCTGCTGTTGCATTCCCCGGCTCACCTAAGTGTGAACCTGGTGGTCTGCAAGCTGAATAAAGGGGGATGCCAAGAACATTTGCTTAACTGGGTCCACTGTGTGCTTATATCAGTACCACTGTGGGAAGGTCTCCCTTTCCACTATCTCAATGAGCTTATGTTCAGGTATTGAGGAAGAACTGGTGGTATAATAGCATAAATATCATACATGTCTTTCAGCAGTAGTGTAGTCTAGCCCTGAGTCCTTGCTCCTTAAAGTGGATAATCCTCATCCTCATCATCATCATCCAGACCTCTTTACCCATCAAGGGATGGGGTGAAGCAGGGTCCAGAGAGAGAGAGAGAGAAAAAAAAAAGCTGAAAGGAGCAGATAATAAAAACTCTGCCCCCCTCCAAAAAAATGGGTCACACTCTTAATCACTCACCATCCAACCCCCAGAATCCTTACTCCATCCCACAAGCATCCACACTTACGTGCTTCATAACTTTATCTCGGTCAACTTACAGATGGGTACTCATTAAGAATTGGTAATGTAGCCTCATAAATAATCTTCTCTCCATTCTCCAGTGGACAGTCTCCACTTGTGAGGCCATTGCAGGCGTCAGGATCTGCTCCAAACCAGGGGACATCGAGGCCTCCAATAGTCCCGACGATTTCTGTGCTTAAGGTTTCGGAGGCCTGATCTGCAATAAAATGAACCATAGTAAGACATAGTTTTAAGTCTTCTTTTGTGTGTGTGTGTGTGTGTGTGTGTGTGTGTGTGTGTGTGTGGAGAGAGGTATATAAGGGATGTGGGTGTAAGTTGGAGGTAAGTCTTCATTTGTGTGTGTGTGTGTGTGTGGAGAGGTATATAAGGGAGGTGGGTATAAGCTGGAGATAAGGAGTCTTCTTTTGTGTGTGTGTGTGTGTGTGGAGAGGTATAAAAGGTAGGTGGGTGTAAGATGGAGGTAGAACAGTCTGATAGCAGAGGACAGGCTGACAGGGAGGCAATTCATTTGTGGCCACTCCTTCTGGAATTATGGCACCTGATTAAAGACAGATGGTGAATGTGTGTGTGTGTGTGTGTGTTTTATAATATCATTTTGAGATTAGGTAAACCAATATTATTGTCAACAAAGTTATTTCTATACAGCAGGTAATTGTTATGAACTGCCATTTTTGACATTTCAGACAGGTATTAAGTCCACAGTAAATTATAGAACACAAATATTGCTTGTAAAAACCCCATTGGCTGCTATAAAGTTGATTTGTTGAATGGTTAGCACTGCTGGCTACGAAACTGCTGGTCTTGATAGTGCTAGGGCTCAAATCCTGGGGTGGGCATCTGGCACCAATTGATTCAGAGGTTCAGCTGCCCCATGTAGGTTGGTAGATAAAATTAGTGCCTAGGGGTGGTAATTGTGGTAACCTGGACGATACAGTTGCCTTGTATTCCAGACTAGTGGGTAAACCTGCCACATACTTAAAGGCTTAAGTTATAGAGATGAGCACCACAGCTAAGCACCTCATAGTGCCTGTCTCTTCTTTTATCTTTGTATTTATAGTATTATTTGTGCAAAGAAAGTTGTGATATTTTGAAATCCGTGACTATCATGATGATTGTGTACTGTATATATTTTACATACCAGTGATGGAAATTTTGCTTGTGTTAGCTTTTTTATTTACAGTGTGTGACTGGTAAGGAAAGCACTCAACAAACGTTTCCTCAGACTAAGACATGGAACCATCTCTTTACAAGTCCAGGTCCCTATTTTCAGTTCTAGATGCAAACAAACTTGAGTAAAGAGACTGTTCCTAAAGAGTCATGGTTGCCCTGAGAATCACGCTTGAGACCTCCCAGTTGCAGACCTAGTGTATATTAGAGGTGCATAAGTTTTATGCTTACATATAATATATTCACTTTAACTAGGCAAAGATTTTCGTCCTTTTTACAGCTTATTCATAGTTATATGGCAGAATAAGACAATACTATGGTTCCATATCCTATTCATAGCACTTCTTTGTTACTAGCACCATATTCTAGTGTTAATCTCTTGTTATAGCTCAGCAGCATTTAAGTTGGAGGGACATCAGTTTTATACGTAATTAAAACGATGAGAATATAATTGTACATAACTTGCTTTGGATATTCACTATACAGTATCTGAAAAATTGTAAGTTACAGTATAGAGGATGGTTGTCATTACAGCACAGTACTGTATTAAAGAGACGCTGATGGTGACATTGTGTACCCTGGACTGAAGCAAAGCAGTTGCGGTATCCATCCGGGAGCTAAACTTCTTCATATATCCCTGCACCTTGCCATGGTGAAGGATCCTGATCTGACCCTAGAGAGGTGCTGTCTGCCACAAGGGGGGGCTGGATCCCTACGAGGGCCCTACAGAGACAGTTGCATACCTGCAGTCGACGGGTCTGCTTAGCCAGACAGACCGGACCTAAACAACAATAACATTTATACCAGAGATTACAGGAATTGATTGGAACCATTTTTACTTACTGTTAACAAATTCTATCTCCACATGAGCATCTTCTCCGCGGATTAGTAAGCATGGAGGGACGTCACAGCCTTCGATTCTGATTTCGTCGATTGTAGCTGTAGATCCTGGAATGGAGTAGGCAAAGTATGTAGTAGTAGGATGGTGGTGGTGGTAGCAGTAGTAGTAGCAGCAGCAGTGGTAGTGGTAGTAACAGTGGTAGTAGTAGTTGCGACCTCAAGCTCAACTGAACATGAACCCACTGAATTGCAGGTTGAAACTGGCCCTTTCCTGCAGTCCACCATCCTCTTCTGGGGGTACAAGGGGGGCAATGCGGAATGTTTGTATAACCGGACATCTTCACCTCCTGATTACATCGGCGCCACATGCGTGTTGGAGTCCCTCTCTCGCATCAAGGCATTAAGGTATGAGTCATACAAGTATTCATTACAATCCTTCATAGATCTCCTTCACGCAGGGGCACTGATATAACCTGGCGGCTCCACTGCTCAGCTATAAACTCCCTTTTATTTCCTTCCTGTCCCCCAAAGAAGGTGGACCGCAGGAGAGGGACAGTTTCAGCCTGTAGTCCACCAGGTTCACGTTCTAATGAGCCTAAGTCCACAGCAGCATTATAATCCGATGATTAAAAAAAAAAATCTTATTCTTGTTACCTCCAGACAATCTTATACAATCTTTGGAGAGACCTTTCCACCTGGAGAAGTTAGATATAACGTTTATTTTACCCTTCACTGCAATAAATTTACTCAGTGCAGCATAAAATCGTTTCATTACGTCACCGGATTGTAGTGGTTGTTTCATTAATAAGTTGTTATTGAATTAAGCCTTTTCAAAATCCAGTACAGGATGGGCTGCTCAAAGTGGGGGGATTAAATACAGTGTAGCCTCCGACAGCACCGCTTCATTGTAAAGGGTCAGAGTTGAATAAAATTGTCTGGAGAAAGGAAAAATAAAATATGAAATACATCACAGAATCGAAGGGGGCTGAAACTGACAGTCGCATTTGCTAATTCCCACTTTTCCTTTAGAACAGGACTCGCAACAATCGAATTTACGTCCAGGTCCCCTATAAGCAATCACATTCTTCTCTCATATACCTATCACTTCACGACGCAGATAAAAATATGCTTCCCAGCTTACCGCAATCCTGAACAGGGGTGGCTGAGACGAGACCCAGGAACACAGGGAGTAGGACCAAAGGCGAGAACATTGTTAAATACCGCGTTAGGTGTGTGGTTTCTGTGACTTGAATAGAGGAGCACCGTGTCAAGTGTGTGGCTCCTGATATCGACTAGGAGAACATCCAGAGTATTCTGTGGCTCTTCGTCTGTCTCCTGGCCCAATATGTAGCATCTAGTGGTGGGAAAAACAGCAAATGGTGCTCTGCGTAGGAGGAAAGTGACCACCTGTCTTCTCCCGCCATGTCATGTGTAACTCTGACCTACCTGGACGTTAACCTTAAAACACACACACACACACACACACACACACACACACACACTGATGATCAAATAGCAGTTGTAACTAATAATTTACTTTAGCAGGAAGGGCAGGGATGTGAGTGCAGAATCTTTTCGTGTCTATGTCGGAAAACAGAAGTCATGAGAAGGAAATTACTTTAAATTTTGTTCTGAATCTCAGCCAGAATTAAAAGAATGGTT